>OY755239.1:25123392-25323392 GCA_963576725.1 Azorinus chamasolen
CAAACAAATGCGTCGGCTACATTCACTGTGCAAACACGAAGGACACCGCTTTATCAATCTTGACATCAATTTATATGCCAGGATTTACCGGATAAAACACTTTACCGTGACTATATACACTTAAATGCCAAAGGCGGCAAAATTCTCGGAGAGCAAATGCGGAGCGCCCTGAACAATATTCTGGAAATAGAGTCAGCCACAAACCACACTGACTCAAGTTTTCAAGATGGGAGGTTTCATGGAAGAGAGGATGAACACTTATTACCACAACCAGAGGGGACAGCGAGTTCACCAGGGCCGATGAACTGGCAGCGAATGTACAGCCCCCCCCACCCCCCCCGATGAACTGGCAGCGAATGTACAGCCCCCCTCAGTGGTACACCCGCAAAGGATGGTTCTAAATGACACCGGTTCAAGTCTAAATGACACCGGTTCAAGTGCAATTACATCGCAAAACAACAATTTTTTTATTAGTACCCCGCAACATGACTACAGTGCTACTGACCATTTTGATAGCCAAGACTGTGTAGACTCGGTTTACCGAGTCAATGAAAACTCGACTCATATCTTTGATGATGTTCTTTCATCATCCGCATCTTCGACCCCAGGTAGTATTTCAACTAGTTTAGAACCAGTATACTATACTTACAGTAACCAAAATGATTGGGTCAATGGTGAAATTTCAGTGGGTTCGTTGAATGTTTGCGGGCTCAAATCGAAAGTGCATTGCCCTGAATTTGTACAGTTAGTAAATAAGTTTTCTATTTTGTGTGTCGTTGAAACCAAACTCGACGTTCATGACTCGATTGATGTTCCAAATTTTACATTCTTTTCCAAACCAAGATCTCAAAAAGTAAAAAAGAATTCTGGTGGGATTGGTTTCTTCGTGCACAATTCTATTTCAAAATATGTATCTATTCTAGAGTCTGAATGTGTTTATATTTACTGGTTATTATTGGTAGGTTCATCTAAAGAGAAATATGTGATAGGTGGGTTATATTTACCTCCTGAACAGTCCCGTTTCTTCAACGACGACGAACTTTATACTCTTCATAATGAAATTGCCTCAAAATGTACCCAGTTTGAAAATATACTTATCGTAGGTGATGCAAATGCCCACACAGCGTCTATGCCTGATTACATTGAATTTGATGATTTCTTAACAAATTTCTTCGATTTCGATGACAACACAATTTCTTCTTTGAATCATGTGAATAAATTGCTGGACTATGATATCCCCAAAGACCGCCTATCACTATGTAAGAAAATAAACAGGGCTGGCCGACGTCTATTGGATATATGTAAATCGAATAATTTATTCATTCTTAATGTGCGTTTAGGCGCTGACCGCCTTATTGGTAATTTTACTTTTAGAAACCAGTCAGTTATTGATTATGCGTTGGCGTCTACAAACTTATTGCCAATGTTTACCAATTTTGAAGTGACTGAGCTCGATGCTCTTTACTCTGACGGCCACAGCCTCTTATCCATGAACTTACATATAGGAGGATTCGACCAAACAAACGTAACGAACGATGGCACGTCCCACAAGACAAAGCATAGACGGAAAGATGATAAAAAAGAAGAATTTTCCGTTAATCTTGATTTAAGTACAGTGGATGAAATTCAAAATGTCCTTAGGCAATGCTGTGAAACGCAAAATGATAAAAAAGAGCTAATTAACACTGCGGCCAATACTATTTCAAAATTATTTAATAACGCCGCATCGCTGACCTTTTCGCATGCTAGTAGGCGTAGAAATGATCCCGGGACTCGCCAAAAAACAATAAAGCATGACCCCTCAAATAAACCATGGTTTGGTACCCACTGTAAAAGAGCGCGTAATGTGTATAACAAAGCGCGTAAGAAATATCAAATCCACAGGACAGTAGAAAATAAATTATTGTTAAGTAGAGCCAGCCGAACATACAAGCAAACCATAAACACACATATAAACAAACACATGCATTCAAAAGAGCGAGAACTACGAAACATGAGTTCCCATAATCCAAAAGAATACTGGCGTTATCTTAAAAGTATTTTATTTCGAAAACTAAATCCGTCAAGAATCCAGATATATCTGAATTTTATAATTATTTCAAACATGTAAATGATCAACAATTTTTAAATGAAGAAACTACTTTTACTGAAGAAACTCCAGATTTATCCTCGTTTTCCACAGATCATTTAAATAGTCCAATTACAAATGAGGAAGTAGAAAAAATGATTTCGTCTACCAAAAATGGTAAGGCCCCATCAGAACAAGATCAAATAATAAATGAATATTTAAAAAACACGAAATCATTAATGGCTCCGATTTACACGTCTCTTTTTAATATTGTTCTTGATTCTGGTATTTTACCCGAAGCCTGGCTAATCGGGGAAATTAAGCCAAATTATAAGAAAGGTCCTCCAGAAAATCCTGAAAATTATAGGCCAATCACCATATTAAGCTGCCTTGGGAAACTGTTCACAGCAATTTTAAATGGAAGAATAAACCAATTCCTCAATGAAAATAAAATACTCTCCGAAAACCAGGCAGGTTTTAGATCCAAATATTCTACAAGCGATCATATATTTACTTTGTACTTTTTAGTAGAGAAACTTCGGAGTCAAAGGAAGAAACTGTTCTGCTCCTTCATAGACTTTTCGAAAGCCTTTGATTCGGTCTTGCGGGCAGGTCTGTGGTCCAAGTTATTCAGTAGTGGTATCAGGGGTAAAATTCTCACAGTCATTAAAAACATGTATTCAAATATCAAATCATGTGTTAGCAATAATGGAAGTACTTCTTCATTCTTTGTAAGTAACTGTGGAGTAAGGCAGGGACAAAACTTATCGCCAATTTTATTTGCTCTTTATCTCAACGATTTGGAAACGTCTATCAGTCATGACAACGACGGTGTGACCCTTACTTTTGATAAAGACGATACTATTATGTATTTGAAAATACTTGTACTACTATATGCCGATGACACAGTTGTACTGAGCGAAACTGAAGCCTCTTTTCAAACTTGCCTAAATAGTTTTTACGCTTATTGTGATAAATGGAAACTTAATATAAATTTTGATAAAACTAAAGTTATTGTATTCGGATCAAACAATCCTGGTAGATATAACTTCAAGATAAATAATAAAACAATAGAATGTGTTAAAGAATACAAGTACTTAGGCACGTACTTTACTAGTTCCGGAAGTTTTGCTAGAGGCAGAAAATATTTAATCGCTCAAGCCAACAAAGCTATGTATCAGTTATTTCACAGAATAAACAACTTACACCTCCCTATTGATTTACAGTTGAAACTGTTTGATCATACAATATTACCAATCTTAACTTACAGTTCTGAAGTTTGGGGCTTTGAAAACACTGAGGCCATTGAGAATGTCCATTGTGATTTTCTAAGAAAAATTACTAATTCGCGGAAAAGTACACCGCGATATATGCTATATGCAGAGCTCGGTCGTCATCCCATTGATATAGACATCAAGTCCAGAATGATAAAGTACTGGAATAAAATGTTGCTAGAAAAAGAAAACAAGTTATCCCATATATCCTACATTGCCATGAAAAACGATGCGCATGAATTTAAATGGCTCAAACACATAAAACATATACTCGATTCAACCGGAAACTCGGAGTTCTGGCTCTATCAAAATCGGATTACTAATCGATCTATACACAAACTCATAAAGCAAACTCTGCTTGACCAGTTTAAGCAAAATTGGCAATCCACTCTTCAAGGATCCTCCAAAGGTATTACCTATAGTGCTTTCAAAGAGGATATATCTCTAGAACATTATTTTACAGCACTACCGCGGTCACTCCGATCAGCTATGTTTTGCTTTAGGACTAGTAATCATAAGTTCCCAATTGAAGTAGGGCGGTGGCAACAGTCTCATGTTCCATATGAAAATAGAAAATGCACTATTTGCTCATTGAACGAGTTAGGGAATGAGTTCCATTATCTGTTTATATGTCCGAAGTTCCATGATTTAAGAGTAAAATACATTCCGCGTTTCTTCTTTAACATACCAAACTTTTATAAACTCAAACTACTCTTGTCAACAACGTCTAACACACGTTTACAAAAACTTGCTACTTTTATCAGACATATTGTTAATTATCTTTGTAAATAGGTTTGTTTTTCTTTCGCCTATGATGGTCTGAAAATTTAACCTCAATCCACACAGGTTACATTAGTACAGTGCAGACCCAGATCAGCAGCTGCCTGTAAACGCGGCAGCTGATCTTGTGTCTTTACTGAAAAAGTGTTATGCTACAGGTAGTTATTAGATATCAATCAACACGTAGGCTTTAACATGTCGACATTATTGATTTGTAGGATTTATTTGTTTGAATTTCTATCTAAAAGTATTTTTTTTAAATTGGATTGGCATCCGTGCAGAGCAATTTGCTCATACATATATACAATTATACATGTGATGTTTGGCCCTCAGGAAGCTAGATTAAGAATGAAGTATTGTCTTTTTTATCAAAACACTGAAATTCCGGTGGGGGGGTAATATGGGGAATGATAGTCTGAGTGGCAAACAGGTTGATTTTCAGGTTACTCGGCGGCTGGTCTGGATCCAACATGTTTGCACAGATCTTAGTATATTTGTTTCTCGCACATAATGAATAAGGGTCTTCACGTGATTAAAAATCTGCTTTTTTATGGGGATTGATAGTCTGAGTGGCAAACGGGTTCAATTTCAGGCCAGCTGCCGTACTACTCGGAGGCTGGTCTGGATCCAACATGTTTGCATAGATCTTAATAAAATTTTTTTGCCATACATAGGATTTAAGGATCAAAACATAAATTAAAAATATTAGAGTTATGACTTTCTCTCTCTTTTTTCAAAATACGCAGAGTGTCAACGAAGTGGATCCAGGTGGACAGCTTCTTCAGTAATTGTCTTATCTGGATTTATACCGTTTGCTTTAACGTGATATATAAAAGAAATAATTATAGCAAAAGGTGTGGCCCCTGCGAGATAGGTCCTGACGAGACTGTTTTATCAGGGGTCAAACTGTTTGCTGTTATGCTTTAAATCACGACATATCAATTGGAATAATGTTTTCTATACTGTTCACATGTTATGGTCATGTATACATGCTATTAGCAATATTTTTAGTTGTTAAGTTTTAACCTAACGTGTACTCATTTTCATAGATCTATAAGACTCAGAATAAAATAAAAGGACACTCCTGCATACAGTGCAGATCCTGATCGGAGGGCTCTCAAAGGAGCCCTCTTATCACTGATACACTCTGTTTGACCATTATCTCTTAAAATATCCTTCTGACTTGTGCTCTTGATTAAAATTATCTAGATTGCTTGTCTGTAGCACCGTTCATTAATATTACGTATTTTGATGACGCGTGTACATACGTCACAAATATGTCACAAGGGATTCCCCAATTCATAAAAATAGTTCTCATCCTCTAGGAATTCCTGACGCCATTTAAGTCACCATAATCAGTACATGTATTTATAAGTGGATTTCGTAAGAACTTTTGAATTTTGCAAGCAGTGTAGACCCTTATCAGAGGTCTCATTAAGTGGCTAGGTGGTCATAAATTTACACTGTTTTCAGGAATCAAATGTTTCTTACAAGGTTAAAATGATCATATATCTATAATTGTATTTTTTCTAGTTCTTGATCTACTAGATCTATGCCGAATCTTAAAATATTTGACAGGAGGTCAGTTGCATGGACTTCAATAGTTTATTAAGGTTAAACAAGTGTAAATTTTGACATGCATTTTGCATACCCCGTGTGATCCCCATGTGGATTTCTTTTCATTAAATGGATGTTGTTTTTTATTCCTTGATCACATGTTGGACTTTTTGTGCGACTGACTCCGGATCAATATAGATCTAGATCTATTTTGAAGAAAATTGCTCAGTCAGTTTGCAATATCTACTCAACTACTATATACCTATATACTTGTACTGTGCGTTTCGGATGGCTGTTTTGCTGAATTTTGGTACATTGAATACTGTTTTGCTTTTTTCCACCCGCGATCGGGCTCGCCTCGGCCGTCTCGGGGCGGGGGCGGGCTCTGGGGCGGGATTTCGCTGGGATCTGGCAGCGGGCGCGGTTTTTCCTCGTTGACCCCCATTGTGGGGATCGCTCGCTCGGAGATTTCTTTGCAGTGGGGGTTGGTGGGGGTTTGCGCCTGTTGTCGGGTTCGGGTTGGGTTTGGCCTCTGGGTTCGTCTTCTGCCCTGGGGCTGTTGGGGTGGGTTTCGGGTTTCGTTGGATGGACCGGGTAAGTGTCGCCCGGGGTTCGGTGACACGGTTATCCGAGACGCTCAGTACACGACATTAATATTCTTAAGGTTTGGTTTTATTCTTTGTTATTTATGTTTTTCCTCTATAAGCTCACATGTTGTTACTTTTATGTAAACTGTGACGAAAATAAAGGATCTGTTCTGTTCTGTTCTGTTCTATAATTTTACAAGAAAATGAGCAAATCCTGATTAGAAGGTTCCTATAGGAGCCGTCTGATCTCGGTCTACTCTGTTTGCAATAGCGTGAAAAATGGTGTGTATGAGGGAAGGGTTAAATGATCTTAACCCTTTACTCCATATAGAAATGCTTTTGGCACCACTGCAAACAAAGGAGACCCATATCAAACGGCTTATGTTGGATCCGTCTGATCCGGGTCTACTTTGTTTGTATATGAAATAATACAGACCCGTCTCTACATTTTCTGCCTTGACTGGAAATTCCTGTGTTCACGTACCATTAAATGCTCAACTAATTAAAATTCATTATGTCATTAAATTTAACATGGGTACTCATTGGGTAAATGGTTAAAGATTTAAAGATGGTTATACATTTCTTGATGATATACATCGAACTTTATGCAATACGAGCATCGTATGTAGCACATTAGCATAGAAGAAGACTACAGAATAATACTACACTGGTATGAAACTACCACGGACTTCACAGGGACTTCCCCTTCTAGAAATAGATCGAAAAATTCCTTTTTGTCCCAAAATAGCCCACCCCATCGCCCACTGGTACAGAACCCCAAAACTTCCTTTTGCATTGATTTTGCAAACTTCTGTTCGATCAGTTTCCTTTAATGTATAGTTAAATAAGTTATCTAAGTATAGGAAGCGGCTGCATTCTGTAACTGTGTCATATACAGATCATTCATTGTATCGTTATTTATATAGGTTCTTGGTTTTCCAGATTCACGCTCGTTGTTTGTCAAAACACATGGATCCAAGCTGTTTGCAAATGTGAGTCAAGTCGCGGGTAGTAGAGTAAAGGTTAGAATGAACTACTGACGATTTAGAATATTGTACAGAACAAGAGCAAGTTATGTATATATACAGTAAAACCTCTCTAAACTGGACGTTAAATTTAGTATAAATATCGGTCATGGAGACAGATGGCAGCTTAATGCAGGGTGAAAGTCATACAGAAAGCTCCTCTAGGAGCTTTCTATGTGACTTTCACCCTGCAATAAGCAGCCACCTGTCTGAAAGTATGTAAAATATTCTTTAGTAGAATTCCGTTTAAGAAGGGTTCCACCGTACTTACTTTTTTCCAGAAGGGAACTAACTGCAGAGGAAAATATTTCAAAAAATGTTCTGTTTGTGTCCCTTACATTCGATAGTTTTGAAAATAGTTAACATGATATATTTTATTGGCATTAAGTTGCATAAATAGCCATTACAGATTTGGCGAAGTCCGTATTTATGTACATATATTATGGTTATTAAAATAAAATAATTGTATGTGTATTCGTTTGGATAATGTTAGTTTTCAACCCTTCTATCTGACAGGCTCCTTTTAGCGCATTTGCAAACAGAGTAAACCTAGATCAGATGCTTCCTGAAGGAGTCATCTGATAAGAATCTGTTCTGTTTTCTTATGGAATAATATATATCTTATTCTACACTTTACTTTCAGAAATGGCCTAATCTGCCCTATTCCACTGACAATTAATAGTTATTTATGAAGGTATAACATTCACGCATGTACATTGTACATAAACAGAGGTTAACCTAATTCTGTTCTAATTCTAATTTCCGGTAAACTCTCTCATGTTCATTCCAACCTCTTCGGTTTTTGGGAATACTTGTCATTGAAATGTCTTTGTTCTGTTGGCAAAACAGTTAACCTTTATCAAGATACCGAACGAAATGAATCAAGGGTGGGTAGGTCCTGAACGCTACTTCACAGCGCTTTGAATTGGCAAGTCATCCTCCAACAGTACAATTATGACGACTATCCATCATCGACGCCACGCCAACGTGGTTATATGATTGCCTCCCCACCAGCGACTCCGAATGGCTACTTACCCACCAACAACACCGACAGCGCTGTTTAACTCTTTCGGTGTCAAATTTCTAATTGTGCAATTTAATTTTATTAAATCATATGGTAAAAAAGGAAATGAGATAAACAAATGCAATTTCAAAGGTATAAAGCACATATTTAGAAATAGACTTGAGACAAAAAAAACGAAGTTCCTGATTAGACGCCTCCTTGAAAAGCGGTGTTATATAATTGCATACCCACCACGGTGTTATTTGACTGCTTGTTAATAAACAACTCACTCGTTCATCAAATAAAAGTTGTTTTTTTTATTATAAAAAATGAAGAGCCCCCCCCCCCTTCATTACCAATCCCGTCTCTTTTGTTTTAGCAAACAGAGAGTAGACCGATATTAGACAGCTACTGTATGACCCGAATATGTTCTGTTTGGTCATGTTTTACAGATCACTAGTGTTTGTTATCGTAATCAAATTTCTTGTTTTATTACTTTGATGAATAACTAACCATTGTCTACTAAACTTTCTGATTCTATTTTAGTTGAAATGAAGTGTCCTTTTCAAAATTGGCAGAAATATATTTTAAAAAATGAGGTATTTTCTAATGATCCCTGCAGTAGTTTGGCTTTTACTTTTCAAATGCTGGCACCAAGCTAGTTTGGTCATGGAATATCTATAAAATAGACAGATTTTTGTATGATGAATGCTGGTTACACATACTGTCAAACTTGCTTAACAATAAAGATATAGCCAGTCCATGAAATTTCAGATGTATGCCTTTGCAAAGAGTAGTCCACATTTGAGTACTTTTAATGTTAATATCGAGCTACTTTCGGTTTTGACGATATCCCTTAGCAGAAGACGACAACCATCACACAATTAGCATGTTGCCACAACAAGCTCATTGATGAGACTACAAACAGAGTAGATCCAGATCCGATGGCTCCTGTAATTCTACAGTTTCTGTCTTGGTTATTTTTTGTGTTCATGTGTTATTTTAAAACCACAGCTAATAAATATACATGGTGTCATTAATTCTTACATGCATATTGAAGGAGTAAAGGGTTAAACCTTTAATTCATGATAAATACATGATAAATACTCATGACAGAAAAGACAAAATAGAACTATCACTAAAAGTGATGAAAACCACCACACGGCAGCTTTGACTGCCAATCGATGTTTATGACACTAACTACACATGTAACAGATCTTAAACACAAAAATATTCAAAGTTCATTGGGGAGATAATAACGTCGTGCACATCTGTAACTCGCGGTCATTATGTATGGCATGTATCAATGCAATAACTTTAAAATTGAAGTACTAGTTCGCCACACCAACTCGATGTTTCATGCCAATATGACAGAAAATACTCAAAGTTCAAGTGGAGATAATTCGGCATTTCCCATCGCAAAATACATGGAAATTGCATCTTGCACATCTATGCATAGTTATTATGTATACCGCACATACACTAAACAACTTCCAGGTGCGTGAGTAGTGTTGCACTTTTAATCACTACTCATGAACAGACTCAATAAAACCGAATCTGCAATTATCTATTGTTTTCGCCTTACTACTTTTGCTTACGAAAGATCTCCCACTTTCAGACTATATTTACTTCACAACAGCAGGTGTTAAGTGTTTGTGTGGCACCCCGTACTTTATTCTCAGTGTTATGATATTTTCTGGTCCTTCGGGATCATTGATTTTGATGTTATTAGTTTTGAAAATTGAATACTGCTTAAGCCGTCGCTTGGGGAGGGGGGGGGGGGGGGGGGCGCGTGAGTAGTGTTGCAAAAATGAAACAAACAACAACTCGAAGTTCAAAGGTAGATAATTCTGCCACACCTAGGGCTTAACACATGGAAATTGCATCTTGTGCAATTACTACTCATGGTTACTCATGGTTATTACGAATACTAAATTTAACTGAATAACTTTCTTTCAAAATAAAGGATGGGTTGGCGACTTCAATTCTCAATGTTTCATGCAACAATGACAAAATATACTCAAAATTCAAGAGGAAATAATTCTGCAAAGCCCAGCGCTAAATACAAGAAAATATGTTTGGTCCAACTACCATTCGTAGTTATTATGTATACCAAATATAAATTTAATAACTTCAACACTGAAGGAGGAGTTAACGTCACAATTTACCCATATTCAAATGCAGACTGACTGACCGTCCGAACGACCAGCTGCCTGCCCGCCCGCCCGCCCGCCATGACCGACCGACATCCGAACCCTAAAGCAAGTTTTCCGTGGTATAATGATGTTGATCAGATCAGATCATTATAATGGCAAATGGACAAAAAATGACTATAGACTCACATCTATGTAAAGCCCTGAAGTCTTTCCTCCTTAAATATATGCCTTTGCAAATAAAGTAGACCCAGATAAGACAGCTCTGTTGAACCGTATAGGTTACGGATCGAATATGTAACACTTGTGTGCTATATTCGACCATAAAAATCACACTTGTCAAATGTGTCATATTCGTCTGCCCAGAATGCCAGTAAAAACATAAACGTATATGTCACATACGTTGTGATATAAAACCATTACCATCATTCACAATCACCACAATCATCATCACTATCATCCTAATAATAATCTTTGTCATCATCATTATCATCATTCACCATCAGCAACAGCATTCACCATCATCATTACCATCACCACCAGTCCACCACCATCACCATCATCACCAAACATATACGACCATCAATACCAACAACAACATCATCGTCACATTCAACTCATCACATTTTATTTAGCGTTCTTGTTGTTTCTGCATTTGACTGAAAGTGACTTTCAGATCATGCGGAAAGGGATATCTAATTCAGAGAACAAACGAAAGTTTCATAACTGATACAGTTCTGAACAGTGATTTCAACTAATTAAACAGCATTGTCATACATGTAATTTCTATAACGATGTCATACATGTAATTATTTTAAGCATATTTGTACAGTTTCATGTGACTTCATTTATTTGCCATTTTAATATAACTGCCGAAAATATGTAATGTCGATAACATATCAATTAATGACACTCATATGCAAATAAACAGGAAACTGATATAACTCTGAACAGTCATTTTAAAGAATTAAACGACATTGGCATATATGTTATTTCAATATAATAACGTTGTCATATATATAATTGTTTTAAACATATTTTGAACAGTTTCATTTGACTACATTCATTTGCCATTTTGATATCACTTCGTGAATACGTAATGTCGATAACATCATACCAGTTAATGCCACTCATACGCAAACGAAGCCAGGCATTTACCTATCTTTGGTATTTCATTATCTGTTTAGTGGCTAATGTGACACCACTGTTTCTACCTGCCTTCATAAGCAGAAAACGAACATTGACGGGATTTCGATTATTCAGTTGAATATCTGGTGTTACATAGATCTTTCGCCTGTGAATACACACTAACTGAAATAACTCCGATCTTGGCAATTGCAAACTGCATAATTGGGTTTGAATTAATGCAAGTTTTCAAGAAGATGATGATGGTGATGATGGTGATGGTGATGATGATGGTGATGGTGATGATGATGGTGATGATGGTGATGATGATGATGATGATGATGATGATGATGATGATGATGATGATAACGATGATGGTGATGGTGACGGTGGTGGTGATGATGATGATGATGATGATGATGATGATGATGATAACGATGATGGTGATGGTGATGATGATCCGCCAAACACTTTGTGGTATAAATAAGAATTCAATATGATGTGATTGTTTAAAACAATTAAGTGTTTTTTCCATAACATAACAATTAACAAATGTGATGGATTCGTTGCCATTTTCGTTTTTTTGTGTCCACTTGTGGGTGTAACATATTCGTTTTGGTGTGCATATAAAATCTTAAGCCACACGAATATATCAGATTTTATGTACCATATTCGTTTGATGCGAGTGTCATTTTCGATTGAATATATCACACGTGTGACAAATTCGGTCGAATTTTTCACTCGTGTTACATATTCGATCCGTGACATATACGGTTCAACACAGCTCATGTGACCTTTATGATCCGTCGGATCAGAGTCTGATGTGTGTGTAAAATAAACTGCATACTAGTAAACTGCTTTAATATACTGTTGTTAATTTACTGTTGTTCAACAGATAATTTCGCTAGCGTGATAATGTCAAATCTGCCAGCTGATATTCTTGCTGACGGTGTGATAGATATTACGTAAGAGGTCCATAAGAATCGAAGTAAGCCGAAATTAGCGGACAGATGCTTTTGATCGCGATTTAACCTATCAGAGAGGTCACGTGGTTCATTAAGATGCGTACTCGTTCATTTAAAGGGAGTTCTAGTTTAGCTTTTGGATAGACAATTTCAAAATTTCGGGCTTACACGAACGGCTAAACATCAGCCGGGAAAATGTAGTTTTATATTTACTGGGTGGCATCTGCCACCATTTCCACGTGTTCGGAAATCCGCGCGCGCACACACACACACACACACACACACACACACGCACGCACGCACGCAAACCCACGAGATGAAAATATTAAACATGAACAAATGCACAAGTACAAGAATAAAGACACAAAGACACCAAAACAAACATAAAAGCTAGTGTGACAAAGAGAGTACCGCCTTTGTAGGGTCAGTGGAAACACCACCACTGGGGGGGGGGGGGGGGGGTTAAAACCGGTTCACAGACGTCCTTATCTCACACTTATCTCAATGTTACCCTAGCTTTACAAATAGTATAGTATAAATAAAGGTATTCCCGCCACACTTCCCACACAACATAGATATATCGGCCATATAAGAACTGATTTGGATACAATTTCAGTGCGAGAGAATCATAAAGTTTGATATATCTCTTAATTCACGAAATCACACCTGTATCCGTTAAAGCAGATTAATACTTAACACGAAAATCAATAATGTATACACCGCTTCATGAGAATATGTACATGCTATGGTGATATGTCTGCAAGGTTAAGAAAAAACCAGTAGTGACGATTAATCTAGAGATGTTCATTTTGACACTCATAGTAGATTTGAAATCATAATAGCACATCTAACAAACATCGTGTATCCCTACCGGATGTCCCACGCATTGTTAAGGTAACACGTATAATTGGCAACAGCCATTATACAAATCTTTATCAGCATCGAACGTGCTGGTAACATATCAGGAAACCATGCGGGTATATGCACCGGTCTGTTTTATGCACCAGCAATTGATGTGTTACATTTTTTCAATCATCAAGACTAAACTGTTTTCCCAGCCAACTACCCATCCGACAACCAAATATTGAACCGACAGCTTTGCCAACTAATGATCCAATTCCACTGCCAATAGCACTACCAACAAATGTTCCAACAGCAGTTCCAATTACTGGTATACAGCTCCCTATGAAACCTCCGAACAAATTTCCCACTACTGAACCAGCTGAGCCAAATACCCACTCCGATACTCGTTGGATGAATGTCACATAGAAATCTCGCCTTGTCATTTCTCTTCGATTGTCATGAAACCGAAAAATGTCATGTACAAAGATTCCAGTTTCCAATACAACAATGATTGTTGTTCCGACCCAGTTTGAAGCTTTGCCAAGTGTTTCAATTACCTCACCAAAGGCAGCTTTTCCTGTGTCTTTCGCTATAGACTTAACTGACGTTTTCAACACTTTCGTAACCATATTGCATCCTGATGCTAAAGCTGACTTAACTATATATACAGCACTTGTAATCGCAGTAGTCATAATTTTTACACCAGCCCACTTCACCTGGGCCGACTCTTTTTGTCCAGTTTTACAGTATGTTGCAAAATGTTCGCAATTGTTCTTAAAACAATCGTAATGTTCTCGTCCTAAGAGATAATACGCTCTTTTAACCACTGTTAATGTGGGATTGTTCTCCATAACGTCTGCTGAATAATTGAAACAAAACATTTCACCGTTTTGCTCATCCACAACAATAATGTCCTCGACAATTTTAAAAACTCCCTCGACTTTGCTGTAATGTATAACAACAAGTATCCTGCGTTCAGTATCTATGTCGAGAACTATAGCATGATGCCAATAAGTACACCACCTGTGCCAACCGATATGATCACCACGGTTGAGTTTGTGCAACTCCCCACTCCGAACCGGTGTTCGTGCACCCTTTACTTGGAATGCGAAACTTTCATCATTTTTCGTGTTGGATATTAAAACACGGCTTGTCCCTGAATAATTTTCCCATTCCCTCACCTTGGACACATACTCGTGTTCCTTGTCATCTATATCTTGAACAGGATCATGTGCGAAGCTTGCGCCGTATTGATATTGCACCTGTTGCATCGTAACTGTTTAAAGAAGTCTGAAAATTAAATACAACTTGTTCAGGTGTAACGGTTTACAGAAGATAAGATAAATACAATATCTAATATGCTTATTCTTCGTGGTGACCATACAGCGAGAAAAGGTGAATGATACAGATGTCCAGATAAGATTTTGTAAATTCAAACATTTTCAAGAATAACTCATTTATTTCTCCACCAAACCTTACGACGTGACCACTCGATAGAATCGTCTCGAATGGTTTAATTGGTTTAATGGTTAATTTAAGTATAGGGTACGCGCCTTTATCTGTGACTCTGTGATATAACCACTGAAAAGCGATGTCTGCTCAAACTGTTTCACTTAGGTTGAAAAAACTATTGTATCATTTCACACAGCTTGGCTCCTGGTGAGACGACGAGTGTCCCATCTGGATCATATCTATTTGCAAATACCAGTAAGAACTTTACATGTTCAGTGTTAATTCCAAAAGTTTCTATGAATGAGACAAACTACTGCTACTCTTACGAGTTTCAAACTATAGATCAGGTGCTACGTCTTTGGTGCAACTGACTTTGATCCATAATGTTTATGTATTTATACATTATTTTCATGGATCTTCACATGGGCCTGCTGTTATGATTGGTGCATGATGAACAACATATGTATTGCTATACCATTAAAAATCGACGTAGCGAAATCATCGAAGTACACACTCAACACAGTGGATATTCTAAGTTGGGCACAAATCATCGGTTGTCCACTGGCTGATTACATCTTTAGTGGGACGGCAATTTATGAATGTATCTGAGGTCAGATGTTGTTTGGATGATGTAATTACAACAAATACATGTATACATATACTTTGAAAATTAGGTTAAATTTAACCACACTGTAAAGTAGGAAATTAAACAATTTTCAACCCATATTTGACGTATGGTATCGCTATGAGGCTGTAAGACGGCAACTATCACAAAAAAGCACACTGACATATTATCAGCTCATTGATCATGTGATGTGACTAATTGATAAGTAGTCAGGTAACTTTGATGACCTTTCTGCCTTGTCCGTTCGGACGCCCCTAGTACTTAGACGACGCACGTTGTTTTCCAATATCCCCGCCAACTTGTTTAAATTCAAATTATCGGAGATTGAATGGGCACGGCCATTTTGAAAGTTAACCATGTACTAGCGAAATGTACAGCCAGCGTGCAGACGACTCAAATGTCAAGTAACCCATAGAAGTACTGATATTGGGGTGGGTATTATGTATATAAGTTTTATATAGTTTCAGTACGAACATTATAGATTTGGCAAATGATCTGGACCCTAAGCAAAACATGAAGTGTTTAATGCGTGTGCATATAGCAGACGACGGAACAGATCTTCTATAGTGTATATATAGTCTTGATTGAAAGTATAATCTATTGTGCAATGAGCACAGACTGTTACCAGGCAAGGTTCATCAGATGTCACATTTGAGCAGAAGATTTATTCTACACAAATTCTATGGAAACATTGCACTGTATAAAACCGGCATATATCGTTTTATATGCCTGGAGGTTAATGACTCACAACGGAATGTCAAGCAGGAGTGGGTCTTTTATCGCCTATTTCAGGAAAATAAAGTAATATGGTAGATGGTTTTCGAAATAAACCCATTGTTTTAGCAAAACAAGCTAAATCGAAATTCAGTCTCGTGTTTTGTACTATGGTGAAATTTAATGGTTTTATCAGTACAGTAAAACCCCGCTATATAGGGGTTTCAAATTAGTATTAATGCCGGTTTTTATATCAGGTGGCAGCTAAATGCAGGAAAACTTTCTGCACTGCTTACAAAGATTTATTTGATTTTCCTAAATGTCTGGCTTTAAGGGGTTTTACTGTAGTATGGTTAAGAGTGTTTTTATGATTTCTTTGATTTGTTAGTTTATGCACGAACATGGAAGAAACCAAAAGTCGTTTAATTGCTGTAAATGATGCATAGGGCACAAACCTAATGCGCAAAAGGCACACACTGTGCAAAGGAGGTCCAATATTAAGAAACTAATTGCTTAAATTGTATTTTATCACATACCTATCTAATCACGATTACTAATGAACTGAACTAACACATATAAAACTCAGTGTTGATAGCACAGTCAATATACAAACTGTCATTACTAATCCTACTACTCACCTAAGGTGCACATGATAGTCACATCTGACTACTTTGATATGCAAAACCAAGTAGTTAAATTAGGTATAGTGATCAGTTACAATAAGTCTTGTCGGTAAATACCGCAGCAATGTTTTCATCACTTTGTAACGGTTTTCATAAATGTATAAACCTTATGTATGTACAACAGAATCTCTCTTAACCGACCACTTAATTCATGTGAATTTAGAAACAGATTCAGGACAAATGTGATACCTTAACTCATACTGGAGCTTTCTACAGCATTTTCGTCCTGCATTAAGCTTCCCTGCCTTTATGAATTAGAATTAGACATAAATTTGGTGCCCGCTTTAGACAGATTTTACAGCATTTGGTAAGGGTTGTAAACAAAACGCTCTCAAAACAGGTAGAACGGGTATACACACTATACTATCACTGACAATAATTGCATCACTAACTGCCGTACCTGCCACCAACCCTTAACCTTATTCATACACATTTAACGCCCTTGTAGAGTACAACTAGTTCAGACGAACCCTTTAGGATCCGTCTGATCAGAGTATGCTGCTATGCTTATGGAACTAATATAGATCTGATTCTATAGTATCTGCTTTGTTAACAATAATATAATTATAAAAATGAGCTAACGATTTCAGTACTTACAAGCTGTAACATACAGGTGTCCGATTCCATTTTAACATACTTATGAAATAAAATGTCTTACTGACATGTTAAGTTATCCAGATGGACATCTTAAGAAACATTAAAAACATGAAAACAAAACATTGAATTAGTATGTGTAAAACAATATTAATTTAAAGAAACAGTTCCTGTAAGACTGAATTCACCCATGTGATATCAATACATGGTTAAGTAATGAACACAATTTACCTCGACTTAAATCTAGCAATGAATTAGACGAAATGTCGCCCAGTATAACTTATACGAAATAAATGTACGTTGGTTTCCCAACGGGAAATTCCTGCATTGCAGTAAAATCTTATATGTAGGGCAATGTACTAGTTACTTAACATAAGCATTGGGGAACGCCTTGGTTATTTTCACTGCAAACATGACACAACCTTGATTTAAACGCTTTGATTAAACATGCTAACTTTACTACGCCCAGTGGAACGGTTTATTATATTTTTAAGTCATACGATGCCAGATGCGCTGTGTAAACATATAACTTGTATGCATATAAACATATAACTTGTATGCGCAGGCAGGTACATAGAACACTTCCACTTTTTGTTACAAGTTATCTGCGCAATACAATGTACTGAGATATTGATTTTCCATCAGGTAAAACCTACTTGCTCTAGGCAAATGGTATACGTACTATAATTATAATGCCATGAATTTGTAAACATCGCTTATTTTAGTGATGGTCTGTACTTGCAACACGTTTTAAAAATGCATAAAATCATTTTATGACTATTGTCATTGACCGTTCCAAGGCGGTAATTCCATCTTCTCCCTATTGTTTGGTTTTTGTGTGTCTTTTCTTTTTGATAGTTAAGTTTAGTTGCTGTTTTCTTATTTTGATGCTGTTTGAACGGCTGTTTGTTTTGTATGTGGTGTTCCCTGCATGACTCATATTTGTACTTTTACATAAATCGTTTGTTTATATGCTGAAAAGAAGTACAGTGAAAACTCGATCATTCGAACATTCAAAAACGCACCAAATAGAACACAGGAAGCAGCTAAATGCAGGGTGAAATTCATAAAACAAATTCCTCTACGAGCTTTCTGCATGACTTTCACTATACATTAAAAAGCCACATGCTTTCAAAGACATAGATTCTTCATTACTAAAATTTCGTAGTATCGAGTTTTACAGTATATCGCAAGAAAACCAATCCAATAAATACAGAAGACAAAACCTTCATGTGTTTGATATCGAAGACCATATGTTAGTCGTCAATATATTATATCTATACGGGTCACGTTTTAGTTTCGTAACTGTTCAACATAAGCCGATATTTTTTGTAGACCAACACTTATAAGTATCAACGAAAACATTTTTAACAGGTATCACATAGACATATTTTACAGGTATCACAGGAGCATATTTTACAGGTATCACAGGGACATATTTTACAGGTATCACAGGGGCATATTTCGATATAGGTTCAAACTGACAATTTTCATAATAATTATTGAACATAACAAATACCAGGATTTATGATGTTATTAAAATATGCGTTTATTTCAGGAACTATCGCCTTAAACGGGTAAATTCTGGCAAAAATTTAGATTTCTTTTAGCTGCACGACTTTCGGCTTTGGATGAAATGAATCAGGCCTGGTCGGAATTAGACTAGGATATTCCCTTGCAGCTTATGTATAAACAATTCACTAGCGTCACGCCTGTCCGAGCCTTTGTTCCATGCGCATCTATAGATAGTCTCACAATTTCGATTATTACTTGTGCTAATATTGAACCCTTTCCATGTTCCCTCTTTATTCCAATTTTCAAAACCTGTTGAACACTTGTTAACAAAATTGTAATAATGAAATGTGGAAGGTGGAACATTGTAGTCATTTCAGAAAGTTAGGACACATATCTTTCAAACTGAATTAGCAAAAAGATCAGACCCTGATCATATTGGAAACGTCTGATCTGGGTCCACCCTGTTTGCAAATGCATGAAAACACGTTTATATGAAGGAAGGGTTAACATAACGAATAGTTTCTACTCGATATTACCATTTTATCTAGTTTGATTAATTTCCGTATGGTTAATACACTTAACACCACATATTGCTTCTATGTAAAGCATGTAAAGAGTAGTAATGTACGAAAGCTTAAAATGCACGCTTTTTCATGAAACGGGGACAATGTAGTTTAAGTGTGGTGGCATGATTATTCATGTGCTTTACACTGGGTATATAAAAGAGCCAGAGAAATTGTCGATAAAAAAGTAGGGCATCGCACCCGGGTTTCTCTGTATCCTCTCCCCTCTCTCTGAGGCGTTCACTTTCCCACAGTGAGCAGAAACGGGCGTTAATATAAAAAATCATGTCACTACTTGAAGACTTCGAGGTCTAAAAAAAGATCATATTAAAATGATTTAGCGAGTGGAACATTTTCCAGAAAACAATTATTTGCCCCAGTGTGATAAATGCTAGTGTTCATTACTACAACCACATAACTAGTAACTCAACCCTTTCCTGCTGAATATGCATGTAAGACAATAATGACAGCATGGATATACTAAGTTAAAACGTGCATAAAATTTGGCATATACACACGGGAGTGTGTATTAATAAACTCAGATCTATATAATTTCACAAGCAAAGGGGCAGATCATGATCTATAAGAGCCGTCTGATCTAGGCCTACTCAGTTTGCAAAAGTGTAAAAAGGTGTATATGAGGGAAAGGGTTAAACGGTCATAACCCTTTATTCATATAGAAATGCCTGTGGCACCACTGCAAACAAAGTAGACCCAGATCAAACGACTAATATTGGATCTGTCTGATCTGGGCCTGCTTTGTTTGGATATGAAAACATATCGACCCGTCTCTATACATGTTCTATGGCTGAAAATACCGGTGTTCATACACCATTAAATGCTCAACTAATACTCGTAATGTCATTAAATTTAACATGGATACTCATTGAGTAAATGGTGAACTACGAGTATTTATACATTTCGCGGTGATATAGATTGGGCTATATGTAATATGTAGCACATTAGCACAGAAGAGTACTATAGAATAATGCTCTGGTATAAAAATTACCACGGACTCATCAGTCAGTCTAAAGCATATCTCCTTTGCAGAAGGGACTTCCCCTTCTAAACATATATCGCAAATTCCGGTTTTTGTCCGAAAATAGCCCTTCTCCCCGTTCGCCATCGCTCAATGATACAGAACCCCAACTTCCTAGTTCCCAGCTTTGCGAACCAATGATACAGAACCCCAACTTCCTAATTCCCAGCTTTGCGAAAGCGTTCTCAGAAGCATTCGCAAACTACTTTTCGAAAGGTTTACTTAATTAACCCTTTCGCTGCCAATGCCGGATCTGTGATTACCTATGCAAACAGTATGGATCCAGATGAGACGCCGAGTAACTCGGCGTCTCATCGGGATCCAAACTGTTTATTACTGTTACTATGTTTTTGAAACAAAAATGAAGAAAATCAAAAGAATGAAAATTTATAGCAGACGACAAATTTAGCAGACGACATAGTTTGGCAGCGAAAGGGTTAAATGTATAGTTAAATAAGTTATTTAAGTATAGGTAGCGACTGTATTATGTAATTATGTCATATACAGAACATTTACTGTATTGTAATTTTTATTGAGTTCCTGGTTTTCCAAATACACGCTCGCTGTTTATAATTAGAGTCGATGTGCATAGGTGTAACTGTAATATACAAGTACAAAAGTTGCTGCAAGGGCAGCAACAGAGAACGCGGGCAAACGAAATGCTGGGAAGATTGTGTAATAGAGTTATAAAGTGTCAACTGTATGCATTTAATATGGATGTAACTGTCTTTTGTTGATATTTTCAAAATGCAGACGGTCTGTTTGAAGTAGGGAATTTTGGACACATCTAATGGCATAATTGCGAAAGTTTTGACATCGTGTATGGCTCATAAACGTCAAAGTAATTATTGCAGAGTGAAATGCTAGTAAACATTGAAATAAGATTTATAAATGCAAAGCAAGCTGAAATAAAATGACTTAGAGTTTGTTGTCAAGTCTTTTGCTACTATGACATTGAAGGTAGGGATGAATAGTTTGAAATGACAAACTTAGGTGGTTTTGTTATGAGCTTTGAAATGAATAAACTGATAATATAGTAGAACATAAAGGCCGAGGTGGGTCTGAAACAAATGACACAATGTTGGTAAATAAGTACAATACAAAGCTGTAAAAGCAGGATCTATATTGTAGCTATGTTTCATTTTCTGAAATAATTGTAACAACCAAACAGTTAAAAGGGTTCTAAAGGCAATTGTGTTGAGGAAATGGTCATTTTTGAAATATGTTATGTGAATAATTGACTAGATGTTTATAACAAGGAAAAACAAGCATATTTTAATTGATGACTAGTGTATTGTAGAGTATCTGCAAACATGATGTTGCATTGTGAGACGGAACTAAATAAGTTAATCTTTGGCAAACTATCATTATATTCTCAGTAACGCTATGTGCATAATGAGAGATATGACGTTTATGTACAATGGAACCTGTGTAAACGAAACAGAAAATGAGCATTGTTTTAGGAACAGAACAGAACATAATCTTTATTCAACTTGTACAAGCATGTACATTGTTATTATAAATACATATACATAGCATATGCCACATAGGTCAAGTGATCTTTAAGATTGACAGTATATTACAATTACAATCGATTTAATTACGTTGTGCATTAAGTGTTGTCTATTCAGATTTGAGATGACTTACATGTAAGCGTTAACAAGTGCGTTTCTCCTGCAAAAGGAATACTTCATATATAGAGCCAGTTTAAATAATTCCTGACGGTTGTGACGTTCTAGTAGCTGACAAAACTTTACAAAACTTGGTCTAGCATAATAACACTTTTTTATATACTTCTTACGCAGGTCTTTGTATGAACTACATAAAGAACAAAATGAAACTCGTCTTCAATATCACGAGTTTCACAGTAACTGCAATATCTTTCATTTCTTGGTATGCTAATTTTGCCGTATCTCCCTGTTTCTATTTTTAATGAATGTGAAGACAGACGCAGCCTAGCAAGATAAAATCTAAGTTTATATGACAATGTATCTAAATATGCTTCAAATCCGAAACAGCTTTTAAAATGTCTGTATGTTGCTAGTGCACCGCTACTATTGATATTCTCATCTCAACCTTGTATAAAACCATCCACTAATCTTTGTTTAAATATTTTGTGAAATGATTTCGGGTTTACAATTACTGGATCCATCCAAACATCAGCAAAACCATTTTTTACTAGTAATGGTTAAATACTTGTGACCAAAGTACAAAAAGGAGTCATGCAGGAAACACCACATACAGAACAAACAGCTGCACAAACAGCAACACAAGGAAACAGCAAATGTACATAATTATAAAAACATCAAGAGACGCACAAAGACAAAACAAACATACGATAGGGGAAGATGGAAGTACCGCCTTGGAACGGTCAGTGACAAAAGTCAATGGGGGTTAAACCGTTTTTGGGCACCCAACCTCACATTTATTCCATCCCCAACCAAGTTTGATTAACCATTTTTACAATCGGCTAATAAATTATTGTATACAGTCGATAATATTACATTCTGTGTTGAAACTAGTTTCAGCCAATATTTAATAAGTCTAACGATTTATACACAAGGGATATCAACCCATTTCACCATATATATTGTATGTCGATGTACACCTCTTTACGTGTAGTAGCCTCTTACAAAATTTGGGTGTACTCGTTCTATTTGTTTAGATTAGGTATAACCCCATGCCCAAGCTATGATTTAAAATAGAACTAACAAATGCATCAAATTACTGACATGTAACACTACATTTCAGGTTTAAACCGTTAATATTGGTCATGAGTGCATTCAATGATCTCAGCCCTTTACCTACTATTAACTCTTGATTTAAAACAAAGCTCCAAATGTAGTTGAAAACCGTCCCAAGGTAGTTAAAGTCACTTACTGTTTCTAAAATCTCACCCCGTACGACCAATGTTCAAGATATAGATGACAAGTGTGAAGCTATAATATCAATGGATTCAATAATGTATTAATTCAGTAGAATATCAACCCCTGCCGCTTTATCTGAATTGCGTTTTATAACAACTGCTAAAATTTCTTTAACAGTAATAGTTTAAACATATTTTATTTCCATTCTATACATATATTGGAAATGGGGTTGGGTCACAAGTTCTGACAACGTTAGTTTCGACCCTCCCCCTACAAAACTGTGTACAATCAAAATGCAATGGCGATTTCTACATGACATACAGCTAGTAAGCACATAACAAAACAAAGTGAAAAAAAAATGAAACGAGAAAGAATGTGTAGGAGAATGACAGACAAAGGATAAAGAGGAGGATAGGGGAGTGTAAGAGAAAGAGAAGTTGCATGTTAGAGAGAAAGACAGAGTATAAAAACTATCATTGAATCAAGCAAATGATCAGACGACTAAAGTATTTGATGTTGAATACATAAATTAAGAAAGACACATTTGAGGTTAAGATTCAAATTTAAATTAAAATCTCCCAGTTTGTTTAATGTAAGCATGCACGGCAGAAAAAAGTGTTTTATTGTCATCATCACTCAATTCTAATTTACCGAACAACAAAGTATCCGTGTTTAGAGGGTGGTAATTTCGCGTGGCATTAAAAAGGTTTAATCTCTGTTCTTGGAAAATTCTACATCTAAAGAAGTAGTGATGTGCATCTTCAATTTCATTTGAGCAATTGCACATTGGGTTTGGGTTAAGGTGATTATTAAATAAATCACTGTTCAAATTGCTACAGTGGTTTCTTATTCTAGCGTGCATTACAGATAAACGTCTATCTCCCAAACAATAAAAGGATGGAACAAAACAATTATTTGGGCTATAAGAGCTATCGCGTAAGCCTTTCTTAAAAGAACTCAAAGTATTTGAATTTCTGATATCAGTGTTAATATTGTTCTATAAACCTATTGACGATGGAATACACGAATGTTTTGAAATAGTTGTTCTAGTAAATGGAACTTCGGTGTTTCCTCGATTTCGCAAAGCATAGTGGGTTATCTCCCCTACACTGGGTGGTAACAAGTCGCTTATATATGATGGAACCATATTATGATGAGTTTTGTACATGAAGGATAATTTCTGCATCTTCTTGAAAGAGAATCCCATCCACATTCACGATAGAGATTGTCAAGGGATACAGATCTGGTGAGTCCAGTTACAATACGAGCGGCTTCATTTTGCATTTTTTCCAAAGACTCTGAGCAATGTATAGAACAGCCATCCCAAACTATTGAAGCATACTCCAGTATTGGCCGAACATAAGATATATATATTTGATTCAAAGAATGTCTATTCAAAGTAAATTTAAGTTTCTTCATTATTCCAATTGTTTTTGATGCTGATTGTAATATATTGTCAATATGGTTATTCCACTGGCCATTTGAAGTCAAGGTTACTCCTAAGTGCTTATGTGATTCAACAAATTTAATGTTAGAATCTTCAAAAATAAGATTTGGATGCACAACATCATTTTTACAAAGCGAAAACATCATTGCTTCAGTTTTATTGGGATTAAAACTGACAAGCCACGTCTTTGCCCAAGCTGAAATTAATCTTATATCGTGGTTTAACATACCCTCAATATCATTTAAATTAGAGGCAGAAATGTACAACGAACTATCATCTGCAAATAATCTGGTTAAACTCAGTAGAGAGTTCGATATATCATTAACATATATTAAGAATAAAAGAGGCCCTAACACAGATCCCTGAGGAACACCGGCTGATAAAGTCTTTATATCAGAATTTGAAGATCGAAGAACAACTTTTTGAGATCTATTGTTCAGATAATTAGAAATCCATGATAAAAGGTGTCCGTTTATGCCATTTTCCTGTAATTTAAAGATGAGGCCTTTATGCCACACTCGATCAAAAGCCTTAGAAATGTCACAAAACACCATACAAGAATACTGTTTTTTATCAAAGGACTGGCATATATGATGTACTATATCAATCAGTTGATATACAGTTGAATGATTAGGAAGGAACCCAGATTGATATTTATAGATGAGGTTATTTTCAAAGAAAAAGTTGTACATATGTTTGAAGACAATTCTTTCGAACACCTTACCACAACAGCTGATTAGTGAAACAGGTCTATAGTTTGATGGTAATGATTTATCCCCCTTTTTGAACAGTGGAATTACATTTGCTATTTTCCAAGAATTTGGAAAAAAACACCTTCATTTAGAGACCTATTAAAAAGTATTGCAAGTGGTTTCGATATTGATTTTACTGATCTTTTAAGCATTCTGTGTGAAATTCTGTCTGGTCCTGACGCTTTGTCTACAGCAAGTGAAATAATAATTTCTTCGATCTCATTTTCAGAAATATCAATATTTGTCAATCTATTTCCAGTTTTAGGTGACAGCGGAGGAAGACGAGCATTTTTATCATCTATATTAGATATTGAAACAAAATAATTATTTAAACAATCAACCTTTTGTTTCCCTGATATGGACCATTGGAGTTCTCCGCTGGGCCCAGTTTCGTACAACGGCGGTATATTTGATGGGCAGCTATTGTTTTTTATAAAGCGCCGAATAATATTCCAGAAACCTTTTTTATTATTTGTTCTTAATCCTTCTAGATTATGTTCCAATGAGTTGAAAAATGTTTGCTTTGCATGTTTTTTCATATTATTGACCTTATTACGAACATGCTTATACCTATTAATATCATGCTGTTTCTTGGTTCTAAACGCTATTTTTTAAGCCTATCTCTTACTCTACATGCTTTACGCAATTCAGAATCGAACCAAGGTTTATCGTCTTCGCGAACTGTAATTATCTGTGATGGAATACATTCATGAACAAATTGGTGAAATGTTTCAGTAAACAAATCACAAGCCTCATTAACCGAGCCATCATTAAGACACTGCCAATCAAAAGACGATAATTTTGCATTTAAAAGATCAAAATTGGTCCTTTTGTATAAGTATACTTTTCTTTCAAAACTACCCTTTATTTCATATGGAAAAGGTAAATGAATATATGTAGCACTATGATCGCTTATATCAGGTGGTACTGTTAATGTCCCAGAGTCCTCATATAGCATGTCAGAAGGGATAATAATAGGATCTAGTAGTGCATTAAGTCTTGTTGGTGATTTAATAGTATTGATCATAGAATTTGTTAACATAATATCCTTCAGATTTCGCCTAGTATAATTTAACAAATCTTCATTAAAATCTCCAAGTAAAATGACGTTCATGGATAATTCATATGCCTTCTCAATACATGTATTACGATTAAGATTAACAAAGAAGTCAACATCAGATGTCTTAGGACTATAAAAGGTTCCAATCAAATATGAGGTTTTGTTAACTTTGACCCTTATCCAGATGGATTCAGTACAAAATTGTTCAAGATCAGGAACTCTTTCATAAATCAAATTAGACGATAGGTAAATAAGTATCCCCCCACCATGATTCGTTCTATCTTTTCTAAAAGGACAACTAAACATTTCAGACAAACATAAGAATTCATCTGAGATATTTACATCTAGATGAGTTTCTGTGAAACATAATATATCAAAATCAGCAAAGTTATCTCGGATGAATTCTAATTTATGTCGTATACTTCTAATGTTGCAATGTAAGATAGATAGATTATTTGTATCCGATTCAATCGGTCCTGGGTTAGACTCAATATCCCCTGCTTGCATTAGCAAAATAGTCAGTAGAACAGCATAAAACATAGTAACAAAACGTTCTCTAACAACAGAGAACGCGTCTGAGAATAAATTAAACATAATCGAGAAGTTAAACAACTTTACCCTCACATGCGTCTTTCTATAAAAGCAATATCTCCTGCCATGGAACAGACCAATGGAACATCTCCAACTTAATAAATCATTACCCATTAGGTAGTAAAAATAGTATCAATATTGATACATGTATATCCATTGGGTCTGGTCCACTGCAGGATGGAGTCGTCTGATCACGTGTTGTATGAGAATAATGAACAAATGAGAGATTGAAAAGATATGGAGAAATGAGAAAGAGAGAAGGATGAAAAGAAAGTAGAAAATAAGCGTATAATAAAAATGTAAGGCTCACATTAAGACTAACTGGTGTCATGTCATAGGAACACGATTGTGGTGAGAGAAAAAAATCTAATTACCATCCTACAGGATGTAACAAGGAGTAACTGTGCAGAATCTAATTATAATACTTAACATCCTGAGCGAAACTCAAATCCTAGTAATGCATTCAGACTACAAATCCATAATAACATAAATATTAATTGCCTCCAAATTTGCCTGTGTCAGCTGGCCAACATACCACAAATCATAGCATCAAAATAGCTATACATTGGCACCCGAAAGTAGGTTGACCCCCTTTCCCAATTTGCAAACAGCTACTGTATCGTTCTTTGTGAAACCATTGTGATAAATAGAGCACCCGCTCCTATAGGAGCAAATGCTCTATTTATCACAATGGTCTCAGACTGAAAACTTCTCAAATACTCCTTTTCTCTAATTAATGCTCCCTTCCAGTAGATTAATTCAAGGAAGTTGTATCTAAGATAGCCTATGAGGTAATGGATTAGGTGCCAGCCAGATTAGTCTGTGCAACTGCACATGAGCACAGTACCATTTGACTCATGCAGAAAATGTAGAACGAGGAACATATTATACCATAAACAAGCAGACCAGCCCCGATCAGACGGCCCCTACAGAAGTCCCCGATCTGGGACTACTCCGTCTGCAAATGCACGAATGCGGCTATACTATAAGAAGAAAATGGGTTAAGCTAACACAGATAAACTAGAGCAAAAAGAAACCCCTGTAAAAACGCTTATCCTATGCATAACTGAAAAGATCAAACATTACATTAGATATACTGTAAATAGACATGAACATGTACATATGAACCATAGCGTTGGCGCGACACTATGCAAACTCCTTTTAAATGTATGTAGCAGACAAACACTATAACTTCAAAAGTTATAATTTTAAATAAAAAGGGTAGCAGACGTCAATTTATCAGTACCATCGTTCACTTGATTAGAGATGGGAAAAAACGTGCAATTTTCGGTCAGTGATATTTACTATGTTACATAACATTGTCTAAAGAAATACACCGACTGACAGTGGACGCAATCTAAAAACATGTACTAAGAATACCACAGTCACAACATACACACATTCACTCGAATGTACTCTAGGCATTTGAAGTATGTTGACCAACTACATGTGAAAATATACATACATTGTAGACCCACATCTTGATAAACACAGTTTCAGGCATTTAACGATTGCTGACCAAATATCAGTGAAAAGTGTACATACTGTGTAGATCCACCCCAGGAGACATCCTGATCTGGATCCATACAGTAACTTCACAAGTTGTATTACAGTAAAGTCATGGATATAAAAATCTTACATGTACTATACATCTGTTCAAAGGAAACACAACGTAATTATATCACGACAACTCGGCAGTAGAAATTGAGTCCGATAAGTTACAATACAATGGCCTATCCTAACAGTCTAGATCCCGAACAGGTACCTAAAGAGCATCTATCTCGATCCAAGCTGATTGACATGTGACCAGTCTATTCTCAAAAGAGTGTAGTTAAACTACAGTTTACCTATCCAATACTCAAATAAATTTAAGGAAAACATAAATTTAAGGAAAACATACATCATGAATATCCATCTTTCTTATCATGTAGCACGCACAGGGGCCCATCTTGCTTTACAAAACCTGCAGAAAAAGATATGTATCGTAACATAAGCAAACAGAATAGATCCCAATCAGGAGGATCCCATAGGAGCCTTCTTCTCTGGGTCAACTGTATTTGCAAAAGCTCAGAAAGGTCTACATGAAAAGAAAAAGTCTAAACCATTCAAATAAAAGTAAATTTATAACCCTTTCCCTGTTCCGGATCTAGGCCAAATTTCAACACCTACTGAATATTCATCAACAAAATAGGTTTAAGATCTGTATCGTAACATAAGCAATGAGAATAGATCCCAATCAGGAGGATCCTATGGGAGCCCTCTACTCTGGGTCAACTGTATTTTCAAAAACCCAGAAAGGTCTACACGATAAGAAAAAAACTAAACCATTTAAATAAAATAATATTTATAACCCTTTCCCTTTTCCGGGTCTTGTCCAAATTTCAGAACCTACTGAATATTCATCAACATAATAGGTTTAAGATCTGTATCGTAACATAAGCAAAGAGAATAGATCCCGATCAGCAGGATCATATAGGAGCCCTCTGCTCTTGGTCATCTGTATTTGCAAAATAACTCAGAAAGGTCTACATGAAAAGAAAAAAAGCTAAACCATTCAAATAAAAGAATATGTATAACCCTTTCCCTGTGACGGGTCTAGGCCAAATTTCAAAAGCAAGCTACTGAATATTAATCAACAAAATAGGTTTAAAGAAAAACGGAAGAAAAACGGAAGGTGGAACATCGCAGACATTTTAGAACTATTAGCAAACAGAGCAGATACTGATCAGACGGCTCCTATCAGGAGCCGTCTGATCTGGGTCTATCCTGTTTGCAATTGTACGAAAGTACGTTTGTGTGAGGGAAATGGTTAAGCAGACAATAATAAACACAATATGCCCCGGTGTATACGGCTTGCTACAAACCGGTTTCTTACGATCCCATTTTAATTGCAATCTATAAATAGCATATATTTTGGAAAACCAAACCATCACTAACCCTCTGCACGCAAAACACGTATTTGTCTGCGGCAATCGTAATATGCTCCAATCCTTCAAAATAAAACACATTTCTTTGCAAACTACGACCAGACCATCAGAAAGTCTGAATTCTGATGATACTCCTGATCACTCATTGCTTCATCTAGCTCCATCATATTTAGTACTACTACTTAGGCAACGCACTTCAGCAGAGCGGATAGTCGCTGCAATTTTCACTACGGACCACTTTCGACATAAAACCTATTAGTATATAGAAACAATGAAAAGCCACAGTTCAGATCCAGCTCAGACTGCGAAAGCTCAAACTCCGAGCTGGAACTTAATTGCTGCACGATACAAGCCTAATAATACCCGATCTATAAATAGCACATATCATGGAAACCCATTTACCTTTAGCCTGCTATGGGCTGCCAGTTGAAAAACCCATGCAAACAGTTTTGATCCAGATGAGACGCCAAGTAACTTCGTGTCTCGTCAGGAGCCAAGCTGTTTGACACCCTGTGCGCATTTTTGCAGACACAAAGAGAACACAGACCGAATTTCGACAGTGCATTAGTAGAAAAAAAACCGCAAAATTAACTTGGCCAGCAGACTAAAGGTTACATCACATCAAAAATAAACACGAGGGTAATTATCCAGCAATGCCAAGTTCAGATTCAACGTCAGATTCAGCTGTCAGCCTGACAGGTCTACCATCCTTGGTGACTTTCGCAAATACAAAGCCATTATGTGACCAACAGCTAATAACTCTGTTACTTTCCTTGAGTTCTATCACGCGTTTCAACAGTTCACTGATGGCCTTTATTTTAGACTCGATGTCGGAGAATGTCACTATTCTAGTCGGCCTACAGTTACTGGTGATCTTGGCATACACATGTCCATTTTGAGTCCAGTAGCTCTCAACAACACCTTCATTCTTTAAGCTGCCTATGTATCTAACTATCTCAAAATTGGCCTTTGTCAGATCCTCTGTGACGAAGATGCGACCCGAATTACCTTTCAGATTCTTCTTATTTGAAAAAACTTTCTGCTTCGCCGAATAACTTTTAAATTTCACTATGACTTGACGATGGCCTCTATCATTAGGGCGACCTATCGGATGACACCTCTCAATGTCACAGCTTCCGATGGGATCCCGGCCCCTTAACACGCTATCATTCAAGAATTTTGTCATATTTGCAGTTAATACCTGTTCTGACGAATCAGGAGCACACCGGAAATTGGAAATCCGCACAGAATTCCGTCGACTATACTGCTCGATGTCATTAAGACCAAGTGAGAGCTGTTCAACTTTCTTGCTGAGATTGTCAACATGGGCCTCTAGTTCAGAAATTTTCTCACACTTGTCGTCAATAAGGACACTCTGTTTCTCAATTATGACCTTCTGTTCGCTAACGAGTACGCTCTGTTTGTCTACTGAGTCCCGAAGAGTTTCATTTGCTTTGACCAAATCGTCTAAAACACTAGCTTTTAGCTCACTAACAGATGCCTTCACCGCTTTCTCAACAGCATCACTGACAACAGAGGACATCATGGACTTAATAATGGGCCCAATGCCTTTCACAAATTTCTCATCCTTAAAAGTTTGTAACAAGAGGTCAGTAAAAGGGACACTTTTCTTCCCACTTTCGGGCACAGCTTCAGACAGTGCCGGTAGATCTGGGTCTGAGTTCACCCTCTTAACCGCAGTAGGTTTCAACAAAGGGGAGCCCTTACGCTTAAAGACATTCCCTTGGCCGGCTTGGGTCTTTACAGCTAACCTGTGAAAAAGCATGCGGCACATGGTAAGAGCTATAGCAGTTTGCCTGTCAAGAACCACTGGAGCGTTCCATGTGAGGCCCGTCTCTTACATTTGATGATTTGGAAATGATTAGATTGTCACTAATGCAGTATATGTTTTTATTTTTTATTATGCTTCCTGAAACTATAAGAAGGGGCATATAGGCCCCGCTTTGTCCGTTCGGCCTGTGAATGTCTTCTAAAGTGCTCAACCTACATTCATGACACTCCACATACAAATATATCTCATTGAGATCAAGTGCAGGGTGCAGTATTTACATATTCTGATAGACCTTGTTGGGAGAAAAGGCAGCTGTGTCCAAGGATAATAACTCTGTGGGACATCTCTGTGTCGCCATCTGTCGTCATTTATTTTAAAGAACTTCTTGGAAACGGCAGGGCCAATTTCATCAAAACCTCAAAGGATTATTACTTGAAATTAAATTGAATTCTCAGCTTTAATCAGGGCGCCTTTGAACATATTATAGCTCTCCTCCACTGCAGGTTAAATGGATTCTACTGCAGGCCAAATGTCCAGAGTTTTATCTCTGATATACATAAGCGCTCAGGTTTTTTAAATGTATTTAATCCTTATAAAATATTCATCTGCTAAATTGCTTGTCTGCTTCAAATGTGAAAGTGCTTCATAGTTTGTAAAGATTTGTGAAAATGTTGTCTGTCAAATAACTTGTATCCAGATAAGATGCCGGGTTACTTGACGTCTCATCTGGATCCAACCTGTTTGCATATGGCCCTTTGTTTGTTAGTGGTAGGCTTCTTAAGGGTAGAACTTCTATTGGGTTCAGACCAACAATGGTCTTTTGAGTGTGTTCCCCTTGACTAATTGTATGTCAGGGCCTCTCTAGACAGAATGAGACGGCTTGCCATATTTTGCACACTTGTATCATGCTTTTACTGTTACTTTCACGCCTATTGAGAACAATGGGGGGGGGGGAATCATTGAATGGACCTGGGTAATGTCTTTAACCTTCGATTTCGGCCTCTGGGATTTTCTCCTGTAAGAGCCAGTATCTGACTTACCGGCTGTGATGTTCTCATCAGTGTCCGCTGTATCCATATCGCTTATCCACCCTTCAGAAGCCATTACTGTTTACCTTTTCACAATACACAAAAATGCACTCACTCTGTGTCCACGAGTACGCGAGTACACAAATAACTTGTCCTATAACCGGTTCTGGGTGGACAATGGCTGCGCACAATTTCTATTGTCCACTCTATTGTTACAATAAAAGTTATAAAAATCTCACAAATTTCACATCCCACATCAACTTCGTAACTGCAGTAACATTCACTCAATACTTATATACAATTACATCCAAACTTTATCACAAAAAACATTCCATTTTCACCACAAATCTTCCTAAAACTGCGAGAGCGGATTAGCCAAGCCCGCGCATGACCACCATTGTTTGTTTAACAGTAATATCACAATTAAGTTCATCAAAATTGCAATTAGGATTGTCAAAATCATGGTTAGAGCAAAACAACTCTGCGTCCTCATTTACAGTTTGTGTAGAAGAGCCCATCATTGTTTAAAATAGTTAAAATAAACTCGTCTATGCTTATTTCGTTAGTAGCATGTGGCTTCTTTCGGAAGAGCGACCAAAACTCTTCGGCTCAGAATGGCGTAAATGTTCATATTATTAAAATTATTACGCTTACGAGAAATTAATTTCTTGTATGCTATTTTGCTTTTGTATAACACTATTCTATTTTCAGGCGATGGCTTACTGTTGTAACTGTGTAAAGCAGCGAGGTACACTTTTCTACCGTGCCTACATTCAGCATCAAACCATTCACTATCTTTTTTCAAATCATCGTCTTTAAAGCGTACATGTTTTGAAAAACGAGGATCAGCAACCGAACGCATAGTTGCAACAATAATTATTATCATACTTTTTAGGGAGTGACTGTGCAGTGCTGATTGCAGGATAGCTGATTGAAGGGGTTCCTGCAGGGCTTGTTTTTGGCATTAAGCAGTCACCTGTTTTGAAAGTGTAACTTACTGTTAAATATCTGTCCGGTTTAGAGAGGGTACATTCTAATGTAAGAAAGTGCAATAACCTTAAAACTTCATACGGTATGGCAATACTGGCTATTCCCAAAGTAAGGTGACAAAATAATAATTTGTCTCAGTTTAAATCTGTCATACAATAACATAAGAGATATTTACATGTGTACATGATGTAGACAGTGAAATAAAAGCTATACAGTAAAACTTTTATTGAGTGATCATACTTTAAGTAAATATGACAGCTGGTAAGTAAGTGGAAGTGGGCATTAAATGCAGGTTGAAATGCAGAAAATATCGTGGAAGTTTTGGTATGTCTTTCAACATGTGTTTAACACCAACTAGTATGAAAGGCAAATGGTTTGACTGCTTACATGGTGTTTTATCTCATTACCTAATTAGCTACTTTTAAAATTTAAATCTTTGCAATAAATAAATTGAAAAGGAGCATTTACTAGAGACTGGGGAAAATAAGAAGTGTGTGGATTTGAAACCATTGTGATAAATGGAGCATTTGCTTCGTTGGGGCAAATGTTCTATTTCTCACAATTGATTAGAAAAGTGACTTTTACATTGGTGTAAGGTTATACTTGAAGTAAAGTGACTTAGGTCACATAATGATCAGTTGTCTCGTATAATTCTGTCATAAAATAATATAAGAAATATTTACAATTGTACGTAATGTAGACATAGTGAGATAAAAGCTATACAGTAAAAACCTATATTGGGTGATTATAATATTAGGAAAAGTAACAGCTGGTAAGTACTAGAAGTGGGCATTAAAAGCAGATTGAAATGCAAGAACTATTGTTGGTGTTTTGGTCTGACATTAAACATGCGTTTAACACCAAACAGTATGAAAGGCAAATGACTTGACTCCTTAAATTTTGTTTTAATCCATTACCTCATAGGTTAAATTTTGCATAGAAAATTGAAAAGGAGCATTTATTAGAGGAATAGGAAAAATAAGAAGTGTGTAAATGAAACCATTGTTATAAATGGAGCATTTGCCTCTTAAGAGCAATTACCGTATTTAGCACAAGTATATCAAAACGTGTCTCCTACATAGGTGGAGGTGATTCGGAAAGTAAGGTCACATAAATAATAATAAGTTGTCTTAGTTTAATTCTGTCATACTATAAAATAAGATATATTTACGTGTGTACATGATATACATGGTAAAATGAAAGCTATACAGTAAAACCTGTGTTGAGTGATCATAACTTAGACAAATTGGCAGCTTGGCATTAAGTGCAGTTTGGAATCAAGGAAAATGTTGTGGATGTTTTTGTTTGACTTTCAACTTGTGTGTTTATCAGAAACTGGTATGAACGTTCAACGAGTTTACTGTTTACATGGTGTTTATTGTTTAAACCCATTACCTCATAGGCTATTTTTGAAATCTACCACTTTACATCAATAATATGGAAAGTAGTATTTAATAGAGAAATGGAAAAAATAAGAAATGTCAAGTTTTGAAACGATTTGTATAAATGTAGCATGGACAGGGGCGAGTTGGACAGGGGCGAGTTGGTCCTGGGCCGAATGGAATTAGGCGATGTTGGAAGATGACCTTTGCTTCAGTAGCGATACACACTATTACGGTGGTGCACATGTCAAAATGCAAATGCCCAAATTGCAAGTTGTAAATAGTTGGTACGAATCAGAGGCATTGTTTTCGTGTTGCTAAAAAATATTTTATATTGTGATACCGAACACGACAATCTTGTTCCGGATAGGAAAAATGTGGATGGTGGTGATGTTGCGATTTATATAACGGTAAAAACAAAATCATTCCGGCTCCAGTACCAAAGCAAATTTCCCCATCACTAATTGCGCGGGCCCCTGAGGGGGCCCGCGCAATAATTACTTTCACAATTATTTGTATAAACATGTAATCTGAACGTACCAATGTGTACGCTGCTAATAAAGTATTTGAATCTTGAACATTAAATACAGTTGGTAACTCGACATAATATTTACTGCATACTGCATTTTCAAAGATGCATAAGGGTTGTGTTATGGTATTTACATTATCCGAGCTCTCGTTGCCTGTGTACTGGGGTCTGCTGTTCAAACTCGATGTTTAACCATTATCCCGATGTGAAAAGGCCGATGTCTCCTCAAATGTGGACCTGAAGCAAGTTTGTTTACTTCTGATATATAACCAGCGTTTGAGAAACTACGATTATTAATCGAGTGTCAAAACACATGGATCCAAGCTGTTTGCAAATGAGAGTAAAATCTCGAATAGTAGAGTTAAGGTTAGCATAAACTGCTGACGAGTTAGAATATTGTGCGGAACAAAAGCAAGTTATATATAGAGTAGAGCCCCTCAAAATCGGACGTTAACTTTAGTATAAATATCAGTCATGGAGACAGGTGGCAGCTTAATGCCGGGTGAAGTCATGCATAAAGCTCCTTTAGGAGCTTTCTGTGTGACTTTAAATCTGCATTGAGTAGCCCCTTGTCTAAAAGTATCTTAAATATTATTTACTAGAACTTCGGTTAAAAGGGGTTCTACCGTACTTACGTTTTTTCCAAAACAAGGGAATTAACTGCAGAGGAAATTATTTAAAAAATGTCCGATTTGTGTCCCTTACAAATGACATTCGCTTGCTTTGAAAATAGTTAACATATAGTTGTATAACGTAAAAATATAGCCATTATAAAGTGCGTGGATATGTATTGTGATATTCTATTAAATGACTGTATGTGTACTCGTTGGGATAAATGTTACTTTTTAACCGGTTATCTGACATACTCCTTTCAGCGGATTTGCAAACAAATTAGACCTAGATAAGAGGCTTTCTCAAGGAATCGTCTGATTAGGACTTGTTCTGTTTTCTTATGGAACACTATATACCTTATTCTTCACTCTAGTTTCAGAAATGGCCTAATCTTCCCTATTTCACTGGCAGTTAAAGATCATTCATGAAGGTATGGCATTCAAGCTTGTACATGTACATGTACATAAGTTAACCTAATTCTATTTATTTTCCAAAGTCGCACATGTTAATTCGCTCTTTGGTTGTGTGGGATATTTGTTATTCAAATGCTATTGTTCTTTCGACAAAACAGTCTTCTATAGTAAATGACCGAACATGAATCGAGGGTGGGTAGATCCTGTACACTACTAACAGCGCTTGAGATTAGCGAGTCATCCTCCAACAGTACAATTATGTCTGCCTACCCACCAGCGACTCTGTATGGCTACTTATCCACCAACGTGTTGTTTGACTGCTTGACTATATGACTGCTTACTCACGACAGCTCAACTACCCACTCGTTCACAAAATAATAATATTCCTCCAACAGCACAAATATGAATACTATCTATGACCGACGCCACGCCAACGGTGCTATTTGACTGCCTTCCCACCAGGGACTCTGTATATCTACTTACACATCATTGCGTTATTCAACTGTCGGTCCTCCAAAGTTACTATATAATCACATTTACACCAATGGTTCTATACAACTGTCTATCCTTCATTGGCGCTTCTGACGTTCTATCCCCAACAGCGCTATTAAACTGTCGATCCTCCAAAGTTACTTTATTAACACACATATACCAATGAAACTACATGTATACGACTGTCTGTTCCACATAGGCGCTTTACGGCACTTTATTACTACCTATTCTCAAACGGTGCTATAAACCTGCATATCCACCAATGTGGATTTTGCTTATCTACTAAATGGACTATATCCCCGCCAAAATAAAGAGTCGCCCACGACACTCACACAACACACGTCTTTAACCTAGATGACCAAGGACAACATGGAACCCGAATAAAGCATTGTACGATAATGTAACAATATACCCATATGACTTTGTTATCCCAAAATCTCTCCAATACAACTTTAGTTAGCCAGTAAACCTGGAACTTCAATATAATCAAGGTATACCCAACAAACTGGCATTACATTTACATAATTATCATGCATACCGGTATGTGTATGTAACAACACAAAACTGTCCACATATTTCCTGTTCCAGTCAACTCATCCTAACATCCATAATGCTAATTAGTATTCAGCTGGGCGTAACCTCCCCAGCTGGTCACTATCCGATTTTCTGCGAAGTCCAAATTAGCTCACAGGTACACAAAGGTTGTCATAGGCCAACCGTTCTGTTGGCTTATGTCTGCGAGATGATCGTCTAACCTTGCAATTCGCTACTTATAGAACAACAGATTCACCCCTCCCCTGATGAGCTAGAAGCTTATTTGGCATTGGGTCATTTGGGTCAGATTCCAACTATTATTGGGATCAAATACCATGCCTCGAGGCACAAACGGGGCAACGGTCGTATCAAGATCACTACTAGTATTCCTTTCTTTAGAGCCTTCGATTGAGATATTCCTCTATATGAATAGATGTCCTGAATGGGGTTGTTAACTCTCTCTTTGGGTACAACTTAATTACCTTCATTTGACCGTTACAAATCTTTGTTTTCTTCCTGTGGCAGATTCTTGCACCGATGGCGCTAATTTCTTATAGGAACGACCCTTGCATTTATTTGGTCTCATTTCACACACTGACAACTTGTCCCCAAGCTTTTCCCTACTATATAAACTCGATCTTTACCGAATGAGCGCAATATTCCCGGACCTCCCTTCTCCCCAGGATTGTACACTAGCACACTGTCACCTACCTCCAGTGCCACGCTCTTTGCCTTTCTATTATAACATTTATTATGTCTCCCCCCCCCCATATTTATATGGGGGAGACATATTGTTTTCGTGAGAGTTGTCTGTCTGTCCGTCTGTCCGTCCGTCTGTCAGTCTGTCTGTCTGTCCGTCACACTTTTTGTCCGGACGATAACTTCAATATGCCTGATGCCAGTTGATTGAAACTTCATATATGGAAAGAGCATAATGATAGGAAGTGTCATGCACAAGGTCCATAACTCTGGCTTCACTAAATTAGGAGTTATTGCCCCTTGTAAAAAAACCCATACTTTTTGTCCGGACGATAACTCCTATATGGCTCATGCCATTGCATTGAAACTTCATATACAAAGTACAGTGTATGGAAAGATCATGACGAGAGGAAGTGTCATGCACTAGGTCCATAACTCTGGCTTCACTAATATTGGAGTTATTGCCCTTTGTAAAAAATATCACAATTATTTGACCGTACAATAACTTCAATATGCCTGATGCCAGTTGATTGAAACTTCATATATGGAAAGAGCAGAATGAGAGGAAGTGTCATGCACAAGGTCCATAACTCTGGCTTCACTAATATAGGAGTTATTGCCCTTTGTAAAAAAATCACACTTTTTTGTCCGGAAGATAACTTCTATATGGCTCATGCCATTGGATTGAAACTTCATATATGGAAAGATCATAACGAGAGGAAGTGTCATGCACAAGGTCCATAACTCTGACTTCACTCATATTGGAGTTATTGCCCTTTGTAAAAAAAAATCACAATTTTTTGACCGGATGATAACTCCTATGTGACACATGCCATTGGAGTGAAACTTCATACATGGAAAGATCATGATAAGAGAAAGTGTCATGCATAAGATCCTTAACTCGAGCTTCAATAAATTTAGAGTTATTGCTCTTTGTACATTTGTTTAATGCTTTCTTGTCCGGACGATAACTCCTACATGGCTCTTGCCATCGTATTGAAACTTCATACATGGAAAGAGCATGATGAGAGAAAGTGTCATGAACAAGGGCCATAACTCTGGCTTCAATACTTTTGGAGTTATTGCCCTTTGTCACATTTTTTGGCCGATCAATAACTCCTGTTCGACTAATGCTATTGGAATGACATTTTATTTTTGGAAAGAGCATGATGAAAGTAAGTGTCGTGCACAAGGGCCATAAATCTGGTATCAGTATTTTTGGAGTTGTTAGCTGTTATTATTTTCTTCTTGAAAAATGTGGTATGGAAAGCGCATAATGAGGGGAAGTATCATTCATCAAGACCATAACATTTTTAGTTATTTCCCTTTACATATTGTTTTTATTAGAGGGGAGACATCCGTTTTTGTGACAAAAACCTCTAGTTGCCTCTGTTGCCACGCTTCATGACATTTTATATACCTGCTGCGTGCAACACTGCTACATATTCTGGTAGGTTCACAGGATTCTCAGTCCCATCCATTTCGAACAAATGAATCGGAAGTCTATGTTACAGAGAATATAGCAAGACATGAGAATACCCAGTAGTATCGTTTTGGGTACAGTTGTATGCATGGAACATTTTCTGCATATGCTTTTTAAGTCGGACTTGAACTCTTTTGGAAGGGTTCGGAACATGCATAGAAGAGTACGATTAAAACACCCAACCTGCAGAGTATGTGAATGCTGAACATCGCAGTATCTGTGCAGATGTTGAAAAAGACTTTTCAAATTCCCTACACTGATCATGGTGCAATCATTCTGGAAAACCAAATTTCAGCGGAAATAAAAATGTTTGGGCTGTAGTTTTACCAGATTTGTTGTTTTTATTGTTGAGTATACCTGTGAAAAACGGGTGAAATAGTCTACTATAACCAACAAATATTCATACGCACTTTTACACTTTTCCAAATGTAAATAATCAATGGAAACCATTTAAAAGGGATAGGTTGTCTGAATTGGAAGAAGTAGTATTTTCAACTTAACATTTGGACGTTGATCCTACAGACATAGACACTCTTGTGAGATGTAACTCACAATGCCTGCTCCCCCATTCCAGGCCAAACGAAACGTCCCCTTGCCAAATTGATGACCCTTTCTGAACCCAAATAACCCATCTTGTTGTGCAATTCTGAAAGTACTAGCTTCTTTTCACAACACTCAAGTATCAATTGCTAACGAGCTTATCGGTTCAGCAGCCCATTCTCCTTGTTGAGTCGTATCCAGGTGCGGACGATCGATAAAACATCCACTGGCTCACTCTGCCTTTCATCTTTTGTTGTTCGATTTTCCCCTTTCTATGTAGTATAGTACTCTGGATATTGTTGGGTCACTTCTCTGTGTCGCTATTAACTCACCTCGACTTATTGGTTTTACAGCAGAAACAATGTAATCCTCATCTGAATCCGTTTCAGTAAGGATCAATGTCATCACAAATCCTGAGTTCAGCTTCCCTGCTTCCATAGCTGCATCAATGACTGATGACGACACTACTTAATTAGATCTTCATTCAGCTAAACTGGCATCCTGTTTAGACCATCTTCAACATCATGCAATCTTCAGGTGATCCCCCGAAAGCAAAAATTTCAACACAAAAAGAGAAAATTGCAGACTCGGTTTTATTGAGTCTGTTCATGAGCAGTAATTGAAAGTGCAACACTGCTCACACCCCTAGCACCGGCTTAAGCGGTATTCAATTTTCAGAACAAGAAGTACTGAAATTCATGATCTCGAAGGATCAGAAGGTATAACAACATCGAGAATGAAGTACGGGGCGACGTTTTACGGCCGCCATACATACACTTAACACCTGTTATTGTGAAGATTATAAATTCTGAAGGGAGGTGATCCCCCGAAAGCAAAAATTGCAACACAAAAAGGGAAAATTGCATACTCGGTTTTATTGAGTCTGTTTATGAGCAGTAATTGAAAGTGCAACACTGCTCACGCCCCCTAGCACTGGCTTAAGCGGTATTCAATTTTCAGAACAAGAAATACTGAAATTCATGATCTCGAAGGATCAGAATGTATAACAACACTGAGAATGAAGTACGGGGCGACGTTTTGTTTCTTTGTCAGCATTATCCAGTGTATAACCATCACCAGAAACCATTTGACCAAGATATCTTATCTGCTTCCGGAAAAGGAGACATTTTGCTTGCTTCAGCTAAGCGCCCTTCCTTAAGGTCAACGCATGATCAACATGAGGTGTTCTTAATTGTCTTTAAAACTTGACTAAACACCGGAACATCATCCAAATACGAAATACAGAGTTTGTCTTTTTCAATCCCTCAAGACAGTCCTCCATAAATTGCTGAAAAGCCCCGGGAGCACCCCCGAGAGGCCAAAAGGGATTCTCGACCATTCATTGAGGTCTCAAAGTGTAACGAACGCAGTCAAATGTTAACTATATTCTTTTATAAAACCCTGATGATAGGCGTTACCTTGATCTTATACTGCGAACCACTTACCCCACCTAGGCTATTGATCAAGCCCTGTATGCCGGGGATTGGAATCATTTCAGGTATGGTATTGTACACACTCCTATAAATCATGCCTTACCTTTAACATCTGCTCACTGGTCAAACCACAGCCATCTAAACGAATCTGATGATCCCACTGATCAGCCTAAAACTTACCTCTTACTTGACCACCAGGTAAGCTTTGCTGGATAGTCTCATCTTGTCTCAGCTTGACTGGATAAAATGGGCATGAATGATCTCCTATTCCTAGTACCACGTCATTACTCGGCCAAGATGGACATTCAGCTTGAAATATTTTATCACTAGTGTTTTCAGTACCACAAATACCAGATTTTACAGGACATTCTATCAAAGAACGCACTGTTTCTATGTACCCTAAAGTAGTTCTTGCCGGAATTGTGACCGGTGTTACTATTATTACATACTAAAAGTACCATGTGACTAGTGGACCCACTTTACCATTTAACAACAGTCTCGTGCAAGTCGTCAATATCTGACAAGGCTAAGTCGTCAAGGTACCAGAGTCTACATGCTCTTTGGCGGGCAATCTAAATTCCAACTCCACCAAGTCTAGAAAAGGGAATATCTGACCCTTTTGCTGACTGTACATTCAAACTCCTTCTAATAATTCCTGAATGGATTTAGTCTCAAGCTCAGGAAAATTATTTTTCAGCCAACTACTGTGAACTATAGGCACCTGTCCCCCTGTGTCTCAACAAAGTTTCAAAGAGCACACCATTTAATTCCCGCTTCATTTGGCATTGTTTCTAACAACTTTACACACAAGTTTTGGTGGAAAATCAAGAATTTGACCCTTTGGTTCCTGGACATTTACCTTATGATAGTTTCCTTCATCATACTTTGAATGTATCTTAATTTTTCAAATGGCTTGACAAAGGTCCCTATGTTTATTCCAATGTTTCCTTTTACAAGAAATTACACGGTATGTTGTGAACTTGCACCCACTACACTGTCTTGAACCACTGGCTCGACAAATAACGTACGCAGGCGTTCCTAGTTGGTGGACTACAGGCTGTCCTACTCCTAAAACCCATTTCCATTTCCCTGGCTTCGGTTTAGAGGGGGTTAACTGTACTGGGATACCATCAACCCCTGCTCAGCATTTTTCGATTTGCTCCTGAAACATGCATTAAAATAAATATGTTCAACACATTAAAAACTATGTGGTATTGTATAAGTAAACTGTAAATTGGAAGTCAATTTGTTTTTATTTATAAACATATTTATGTCCCATATTTGTACAGGGTCATGTTTAAGAAAGAACAACGGCGAAGGGTTATAATAGGAAGTTTCCCCTCCACAAGTGAATGCATATTCTGCAGATGTTCGAAATAATTTCAAAGTGTATCAAAATGTTTTGAAAACAATTAAAGACAATAAAAGGTAACAATAATTTCCGAAATGTAATGAAATAAAACAACCAATACTTTTTGGGATAAAATACCAACAAAGGAAAAATCATCGTAGTTCAAATATCGAGTTGACTTTGAATCCTCAATCACAAGAAGAAGTTATAAAAGCCTTCAATGAAACTTGTCGATATTTGGATGATATTTTTAACTTAGATAACCCTTTCTTTGATGCTCTGGTTCCTACAATTTATCCTAAAGAACTCAAATTGAATAAAGATAACCCGTCCGACAATTATGCAACGTTTCTTGATCTAGACCTTAAAATTAATAATGGAATGATTTCTTCTAAAATATATGACAAAAGAGATGATTTTGATTTTAATATTGTAAATTTTCCTCATCTTGACGGAGATGTTCCCCGTGCTCCATCTTACGGGGTTTATATATCTCAACTTATCTTATTCGTTTTGCTAGAGCTTGTTCATCTATTGACGATTTTAACTGTCGAAATCTCATTTTAACTGAAAAACTGCATAAGCAAGGATATAGATACCATAAACTAAGAAAAACTTTCTCTAAATTTTACTATCGAAATCTCTCGCTTATTGGCAAGTACCAATGTAATCTCAAGGAGCTTCTGCGACACGGTATTTCACATCCTGAATTTTATGGTGATGTGATTTACCAACTTCGTAAAAGTATTGGACATACCCATTTTCTCACTTTGTTCATCAAATGTGTTAAACAATTCATTAAAAAGGGATATGATCCTGTAATACTACAACATACTGCATGTTTGTTTGTGAACCCTTTTACAGTTGGCAATCACGCTGGCCTCTTTGCATGTACGCCGACAAGAAAGGTTTAGTACTCTATGAAGGCGGCCTCTTAAATCCAGAAATGGAAGGAGAACGTCGGATATCTGTACTATTTCATTTTTGTCGTACCCTTTATTACTTTTCTACAGTTACTCTGTTTGCAGCTCAATCATTGAGTACACTAGCGATAGGTGGATACAGTATGTTCAATTAAATGTTTTTTCGTTATACATGCACTTTACCATTGTGATTGCCGTCGGGGTTGTTGTAGATTAGTCGGAGAGGGGATACGTTTATTTACACTGTTTGTCTTTTAGGGTGGGGATGGAATAAGAGTGAGGTTGGGCGCCCATAAACCGGTTTAACCCCCCCCCCCCCAGTGACTTTTGTCACTAACCGTTCCAAGGCGGTACTTCCATCTTCCTCCTATTGTATGTTTGTTTTGTCTTTGTGCGTCTCTTGTTGTTTTTTTCTAGTTATGTACATTTGCTATTTCCCTGTGTTGCTGTTTGGGCGAGTGTTTGTTCTGTATGTGATGTTTCCTGCGTGACTCATTTTTGTACTTTTATTGATAAGTGGTAGATGCAGTACAACATGTCTTAAGCGGTCATCAAAAAGAGGTTAAAATATTTGCATGCAAGGCAGGTGGGTGCTAACTGCAGGCAAAGCGTAATGCGAATAGCTCCTATAGAATGCATAATTATGGTAAAGTTCTTGTTAATATGTTAGAATAGCTGCAGCATACTTATGAACATAATTTCACTAAAAGGAAACTAATGACAAGCGCCCTAAAAAGATGCATTCATAACCAGTTGATTTTGAAGTAACCTGGCCCGACACTTATTTTCAAGTTTTAACTCTTCGCTTGCTATTCGCGTCAATATACCTACCAGTAAATAGTGAAGACCCAGATGAGACAGCTCCTGCAGGAACTGTCTCATCAGGGTCTGCACTATTTACATGTTGATTGTGCAAACAGTGCACTCCACAGCAGTGATTACACAGCGAAATACTTTTATACAGTGAAGATATATGTAATTATACAACAGGACATGGGTAAAGAAGGAGAAATGTGTTTTAAAATTCAGCAAGAGAGGGGTTAATACGTGTGACAACTATGCGACCTATGTATACGAGACTCGCGTATAATTTCACCAGTGTCAGGTGTTACAGTACAATGCTTTGCTTGCACACATATGATAAAACAAGAAAGTTCCGCTTATACCAGTTTAAATATGTATCGTAAATGAAAGCGAAATCACATTTCCTTTTCGAATATGTCGTCCATGCTGTCAAAACAGAACAGTTACCGAAGATACAAACAAACAAAATTAATATTAATTGTTTAACCTCCGGCGGGACTCGAACCCGCAATCCCCGGCTTAGGAGGCCGATGCCTTATCCATTAGGCCACGGAGGCTCCTTAATCATTAGTAAATAATACAGAGGTGCTGAAATGCACAACATGCAGTCGTTCATATTACCAGTTTACCTAAAGCAATGTAAACGGCAGAAAGTTGACTGTAATATATGAACCAGGTCCTGATATGTTTACCTATGAAATAATACAGATCTGATATCAGTTTCTACTATGGCTAAACAGTCCTGTATGCATACACCATAATTAAAATGAAACTGCAGCTATCTTAGGTTAACCCTAGTTCACATCTGTGTACTCTAAATGGTGATATCGAGCTAGTTTCGGTTTTAAAGACACCCCGGCAACTTTCACAAAATTAGCATGGTGTCGTACAGGTCATTGATGAGACTAAGGTTAACCCTTATGTTCAAAAAGACTATTTCAAACTTCAAACAGGTTAGGCTTACGATGAATATAAAGGGATTTGTCTAAAGAAAAATGTTATATGAGCCCTCTCATCTGGGTCTACACTGTTTGCAAAGGACATTAGTGACTCGTGTCCCGCACAGTAAGGGTTAATGATGCCAATATGCACAATGTATATTAAAAAGGAATACAGTAGGCCCCTACTCGGTATCTTATTAGATTCAAAACTTGCTGTTTTCCTTGTAAAAAGTCGCTATTTGGAACAGTTGTGATAAAACGGCATACGCATCATAGTGTTCAGCGCCTCCGTGGCCTAATGGATATGGCATCGGCCTCCTAAGCCGGGGATTGCGGGTTCGAGTCCCGCCGGAGGTTCTTTTATTTGTAACTGTTACATTATTTTAATTATTAGATATAAATATTCATTTCACTATACTAAGCCAGTGCAGTGTGAATCATTTCCTCATTTGACCTCCTTTGGTCACTTTTGGATATAACCGCATGAATGACATACGATAAATCTCAGTGCTTAGCTAATGCCAAACCATTGTTTGTATAAATTTTGATCTTGGGCAATATTTATTTACTTGCGTGTCATTTTTAGGGTTTGGTGCCAAGTCTTCAACAGCTGATGAAGCGTCACTGTACTGTTTTCAAATTTCAGCCAGGGCGCGCTTAGTATAATATATATTTTTTTATTTATATAAACATATCTACAATAAAACCTCTCTATAACGGCCACTAAATTACATTAAGTATGTTGTGTTAAATGCAGATGACTGCTTAAAGCAAGGTGAAAGTAAAACAGAACGCTCCCACAGGAGCGTTCTGTTTTACTTTCACCTTGCTTTAAGCAACCACCTGCACTAACAACTAATTAACACAATCTAGTGGCCGTTATAGAGAGGTTTTACAGTATGTCAAACAGTGAAGGGGTTATATTGGGAAGTTTCCCTCCACGACTGAATGCATTTTCTACAGGTGTTCGAAGTTATTTCAATGAAAGGTAACATTAATTTCCGAAATCTACTGACAAAAAACAACCAACATTTTTTTCTGATAGAGCAGAACATGTCTTAAGCGGTCATCTAGAAGATGTTAAATTACTTGCCTGTAAGACAGGTGGATGCTAAATGCAGGCCAAAAGTAATGCAAAAAAATTCTATAGGATGCACATGGCAAAGTTCTTGTTAATATGTTAGAATAGCTGCATACTTATGAACATAATTTCACCAAAAGGAAGCAAAACTAATGATTGAAGCCCTTAAAAGATACACTAATAACTAATTGGTTATGAAGTTATCTGGTCCCGGCATTTATTTTCAAATTTTGATACGTAACTATGCGACTTATGTATATTTCTCAGAATCGCGTATAATTTCACCATTGTCATATGTCAATACGTTACATTACAAAGCGTTTGCTTGCACACATATGATAAAACAATTGTGTTCCTCTCATACCAGTTTAAATATATAACATAAATGAAAGCGACATCTCATTTTGTTTTTGAATTTGTCTTCCATGCTGTCAAAACAGAAAACCTGACCAACGATACAATAATAGAAAACGTATATTAATTATTTAACCTCCGGCGGGATTCGAACCCGCAATCCCCGGCTTAGGAGGCCGATGCCTTATCCATTAGGCCACGGAGGCTACTTGCACATTATTAAACAATATACAGTTTTCAGTTTACCTAAAGCATATGTAAACGGCAGAAAGTTGACTGTAAAATATGAAGCATGTCCTGGTCTGTTTACTTATGAAAAAATCAGATGTGATTCCAGTTTCTACCAAGGCTAAACAGTCCTGCATGCATACACCATACTGACTAGGAAATTGCAGCTATCTAACGTTAACCCTTACTACGCTGAATGTTCAAACGCAATAATCCAAAAGTTAATCAGGTTAAACTTACGGTGGATGTCTAAATAAAAGTGGATCATGACAAAGAGTGCAGACCCTGATGAGAGGGCTCCTAGAGGAGCCGTCTCATCTGGGTTTACACTGATTGCGACTCGCATGCCGCACAGTAAGCATTAATGATGTAATATGTGTATTGATAAGGAATACAGTAGCCCCAACTACATCGACCACTGATACATATACTCTGTTGTTATTAAAACGTATGGTAGCTTAATGCAGTACTAAAATAATGCAGACAGCTCCTGTAGCAGCTTTCTTCGTAATTTTCTACCTGGATAGAAGCTTTAAGTTTTTCCTTCCCCCATATAAATGCCTTTGCCCACATTTTCAAACAAATATATTTTGAAAGTGGGAGATCCTTCGAAAGCAGAAGTAGCAATGACAAAAGAAAAAATGTAGACTCGGTTTTATTGAGTCTGTTCATGAGTAGTAAATAAAAGAGCAACACTACTCACACCCACTAGGACCGGCTAAAGCAGTATATAATTTTCAAAACTTATACCATCATAACTAATGATCCCGAAGGATCAGAACATATAACGATAACGATTATTGCTGAGTGGTCTTGATAACAACAAATCACTTGTGACAAAATCAGAGTTAACAACTAACTAATGACACAAATAGCTCGATTGCACTGAGAATGAAGTAATATAGTAGCCGACTAATCAGGGTCTGTCCCGTATGCAAATGACATTTGATAGATCTATTTCTTTTGTTTCTAAAAGGGCTACAAAGCTACACCTTTCATATTTCATTATAACCATTTGTCTATGAATATTCAGTAGGTATTGAAAAGTGGACTAAATATAGAACAGGGAAAGGGTTAAGACCCTCTATTATATTTAGAGTGTCGCATTAGAGGGATTTGCTGCACATGATACATGTAGGTGACTGTCGCCATTGCATATTATGCTTTAACCTATTACCGCATAGGATATTTTTAGATCCAACCTCTTTGAATAAATCTACGGACAAGAGCATTAACTAGAGAAAATGAAACTTTTTAGATTTTTGCAAAGGGGCCTGTACCGCTTCATTGGGGTCTATATGTACTATATAATAACAAGGGTTCCAACTAGCAGAACGAATATCCGTGTACCACGAGTACAAATATGACTGTTACTCTTACAATTCAAATGATAATTTCGTAAGTCTTTCGGCTATTGAAAGCCAATATATTTTTATATCAAATGAATATAATCTTATAACGGTAACTTATGAACAAGTATCAATCTAACAATGATTTTCTCAAAATTTCACGTGTTTTTTGGGTCATTGACAAATGTTCGTTCACCCCGGTTTCACTATATCACAGCAATAACCTGGCAATTTGCAGTTTAAAAAATGGCGTGGTTCAATAAAACGAATCAATTCTATCACCCACCTCCAATTTTTAGTCCCCAGTATAAAAAAGAATGATGTAAAATTAGCGAGTTTTGTCAGTTTGCTTCAAATCGTCGAGGAAGGAGCCATTGTAGGTGACGTCACGGATTTCCCAACTTTTCCTTCGCTCGTCCAATGAAATGGCACCATTCAAATTTGTTGCAAAATGGCAGCATCCGAAATAGAAACATAACGACAGACGGAAAGGCCGCTGTTGCTAGTTGCTTACTTACTTAGAGGACACAACAAATGGAGATTGGTGATATAATTGGGTTGTTTTATTGAACCACACCATCTTTTGAACTGAAAATCGCCAGGTTATGGCTGTGATATAGTGAAACCGGGGTGAACGAACGTTTGTCAATGACCCAGAAAACAGTGAAATTTTGAGAAAATCGTTGTTGGATTGATAATTGCGCGTAAGTTACCGCGAGAAGATTATATTTATTTGATAGTAAAATATATTGCCTTTCTTTTAATAGCAGAAATAATTACAAAATTATCATTGAAATTGCAAGAGTTACATTCATATTTGTACTTGTGGAACACGGATGTCCGTTCTGCTAGTTGGAACCCTTCTTATTATATAGTACACGTAGACCCCCATAAAGCGGTCCAGACCCCTGTGGATTTTTGTAGTTCTGTAACCATAGTGATAAATAGAGCATTTGCTCCTTAGTATTTTTTCAGACTTTTCTACCTATTCCCGTACCGCAAAACGTAATACCCCCACCGTCGCGCTAAATATCAAATACCTCATAAAACGGCATAAAAGTCATACTCTCAGCGCCTCCGTGGCCTAATGGATAAGGCATCGGCCTCCTAAGCCGGGGATTGCGGGTTCGAGTCCCGCCGGAGGTTATTTTATAAATTTATCATTACGTGTTACACTACACGTATTTTATTTATGTGTTAGTTTGTCATGTGTATCATACCCCCATGATGAGTGCCATAGGACAATTCTCTCGTGTTTAGCTTAACCTTTAGCCTGCTATGGGCGGATGAGTGAATACCTAAGCAAACAGTTTGGAGTAACTCGGCGTCTCATCAGTATCCAAACTGTTTGACACCCTGATTGCATTTTGGTAGACAAATTGACTATAACTTGAATTTTGAAAATGCATTAGGTGAACAATTCTGTAAAAATAATTTGCTCATCAGGCTAAAGGTTAATCATATAAACATGCTGAACAAAGTGCTTGCTCAGACCTTGATCTTGAGCAACTTGTAATTTCCAGTCAGGTCGCGCTATATATACTCTAAAAATAGAAACGTCCCTCATTTTTAAGGAGTACATGTACATATTTTATACATGTATATTATATGGTTGATATACACGAGGCTCATTGTGCAATTCAGTACACATTATAGCATTTTCGCAAGAGAGGTAATTTGGAAAATTATAAGAGATTTAGATTTTTTTCACCTTTCTTCAATATGCCACGGCTGTCTCAAAATGAGAGAAATCAAGCGATCGTTAAGCGAAATCAAGAGGCGGCATGGCCGCAAGAGATGCCGAGCGTCATTTCGGATGCTGTCGTACAATTCGCAATTCACAATCCACGCAGCTAGACGTTTGTGGGCTCGACGTACGGTGTCTCGATCGCGACACACGCTGTTAGCGCTTGTCGAGTCATACGACATTACAAAAAGGCGCTATTTATAGCATGTCGACAAATCGACAATATTTGAAAGAGGCTATAATATATCCCGTTGAATCCCTGTCCAGACTTACATTCACATTTAGCAATTTAAATATCGCTAGTCACTTTTCGCGAGAAGTACCATTCAAAATTAAAAGAGCGCTACATAGCGCTATTCTACACACGAGTAACCGAGGACATATAAATATAAGTCGATACTAATCACTATGTAAGCCCGACCCCCGGGCTCTACTGCTTGGTTTGAATTATACAAGTCTGTATTTCATTTGATTTCAATAATTAATAAAAATACATACATGACCTATTTCAGCTTGATCCATGATTACTTCGCAGGTTGGCTGTATAAGATTATTTTAGACCTCACTGTCATCATTGCATATTATGCTTTAGATAATAAGTGCTATCATGTACATGTATTATCAATGTTGACCATAGTATGTTCTAGGATATTTGTCTTCGTTTTCTTCAGTTTGAAAATTGTATATTTTGGAATATCTGTCTTCGTTTTCGGAAATCTTACCATACTACATTTTGGGTAATTTGTTTCTTCGTTTTCTTCAATTTGACCATAGTATGCTTTGGAATTTTAGGCATCGTTTTACTCAAGTTTGGCCATAGTAAGTATATTGTATGATATTTGTCTTGGTTTTCTCTAATCTGTCCATAGTGCGAGTAAATTACAGGATACCTGTCTTCGTTTTCTTCCATTTGACTATAATATGTTTTCTACCTATACCTGTACCGCGTAATGTAATACTCCCACCGTCGCGTTAAATATAAAAATACCTCATAAAACGGCATAAAACTCCTACTCTCAGCGCCTCCGTGGCCTAATGGATAAGGCATCGGCCTCCTAAGCCGGGGATTGCGGGTTCGAGTCCCGCCGGAGGTTATTTTATTGTTACGTGTTACTTTATTTTAGTTATGTGTATTTTAGTCGTGTGTATCATTTCCCCAATAAGACCGTGATGAGTGCCATACGACGATTGTTTCTTGTTAAGCTTAACATTTAGCCTGCCATTGGCGGATGCGTGAATACCGGTACCTAAGCAAACACTTTGGATCCAAATGAAATGCCGAGTAACTCGGCGTCTCATCAGGTTCCAAGCTGTTTGACACTTAATTCCTGTTTTCAAAGTCCCGTCAGGTCGCGCTATATATACTCAACACAAATAGAAACGTCCCTCTTTTTGTGGACTTACATCCGTGATATTAGGCCAGTTAAATATCGCTAGTCTCTTCTCGCGAGAAGTAACATGCGATATTTTAATGGCTTACGCATGTATGTAAGTCTGGGGAGGTATTCTAAAGGCTATAATATAACCTGTTTCAAATATCGCATGACTTTTTTGTTTCGATATGCGCTAAATAGTGTTTGTCGCGATCGGGACACCGTATTTCTTCAATATGCCACGACTGTCTGAAAATGAGAGAAATCGACCGATCGGCGTGTTAAGAGGCGGCATGGTCGTAAGAGGTGTCCCGCGTCATTTCGGATGCTGTCGAAAAACGATTGAAAGGCTTACAACACATTACTGGCACATATGGCCTGTCCAAGATCGTCCGCGTCAAGGAAGACCACGTGTGACGACTGCTAGAGTTGATCGTCACATTACGTTGACACATTTACGTCAACGTCGGTTGCCAGCTACCGTAACAGCCAGGCGCTACGGTGTCTCGGGACTGACAAAACGCAGTCGGCTGCGTAGCAATGCCCTGCCCATTAGAGCACCGCGACCCTATATTGGACAAGTCATGACCAGGCGCCATCGCGCAGCTAGACGTTTGTGGACTCGGCGTCATCTAGACTTGAGGGCAGATTGGAACCGTATTCTGTTTACAGGCGATTCGCGTTTCAATCTGAGCCATGCTGATGAAAGGGTTCGTGTGTATAAACGCAAAAATGAAAAATCTGCTGAGTGTTGAGTAGTAGAGAAGCTAAGATTTGGGGGAGATAATGTTATGGTTTAGGGTGTTGTCATGGGAAATCAGAAATCAGAACTCGTTGTTATACAGGATATATCTCAATGCCCAGCGTTATGTTGCTGATGTGCTTATTACACGTGCATTACCAGTTATGCGTCAACATGGTACAGGCATAACGTTGCAGTACGACAATGCTCGACCCAGCGTAGCCAGACATACCACTGGCACTGCAGACCCACTGAAATACTTTAGAAAAAACATTTTTCTTTAAAGTCATGATAAAGTATAGAGGACGTTTCTTTTTGTGCTCAGAATATAATAAACAGATGTATGTCCTGTATTTGAACAGCATTATGTATAATAAATCATTGTTGTATTGTCTTACAACATCATGTATAAAGGAGCATTAACTAGAGAAAAGGATTTGTTTTAGAATTTTGTAGTTTGAAACCATTGTGACAAACAGAGCATTTGCTCCTATAGGAGCAAATGCTCTATTTATCACAATGGTTTCAGCAGGTGATTTTATAGAGGTGTAGAAAGGCGTATGTATGGGGGACAGGGTTAACATCTATAAGTGTCTGATCGAAGAACCAATCATGCTTAACTTTTGTATAACTACAGAGGAATCTTTGATTTCTTTTCTATACGAAAATTACACGGTGCCACATTGGGCTCTATACTGTTTAACGCTAAGATCAAACTTAACGGTTTGCCTCATTTCTCATTGCCTCATTTCTATTTATACAAGAGTCCATGAATATCAGTTAGCTGAATATCTATAATGACATAATGGAATAAGGACTTTTCATCATAGCAGAAACTTTATTATTTGATAGAAAATAACAGAGCCGAGCCACTACAGAGGCCATCTGATCTGGGTATACTCAGTTTGCAAATGCGATGATCGTGCGTCTGTATGAGAATATGGGCTCAAAATAAATAGAAGGAAATGGAAAATGGTACATTGAGACGTTGTTTCGATGATGCTTTTGTGTGTGTACGTTGTTAAGACGATGCGGGCGTGCGTGTATGTGTGTGTGTGTGCGCGCGTGTGTGTGTGGCAATAAGCGAAATTAAATTAGATCTATATTAGATAACGAGACACATGGGGCTTGATAAGGTTTCAACCTGTCTGTCTTTTGACAAATTGAGAAAGTAAACCCACTGAATACAGTAAAACCCCTCTAATGCAACCACTTTATAAACACACAAAGATATCTTTAAAAGCAGGTGGTAGCTTAATACAGTGCGAAAGTTATACAGAAAGCTCCTGCAGGAGCTTTCTGTATAACTTTTGCCCTGTATTAAGCTACCACCTGCTTTTAAGACCCAAACGTAGACATGTTTTGGTGTTCGCATTAGAGAGGGTTTACTGTACCGTTATAGGAATGAAGTAAATGGAATTCTGAGCTGGCAAAATGTAATACCAATGTTTTAAAATATCCCTAACAAATCGACAAGGATATGTAAATATTGTTAATGGAAAACTTTTAAATGATTCAAACAAATCGTATTCTAAAATTAGGTAAAAAACCTTCCTTCGTGACTTATACAACATGAGTGATCGGTACATCAAACACCGGAGTTTTACCTTTGTCTTGCGAGTTTAGCATGTCTTCACACTGAACACGGGTTTGTCATTAAAATATAGAAGAACCTGTCCTAAGTGGCCATTCATTTATAGAATATAGGAGTCTTCAAAAGCAGGTGGCTGCTTAATACAGGGCAAAGGTAATACAAAAAGCTCCCATAGAAGCTATCCGCATTACTTTTGACCTTCCCTAAGCTACCATATGCCTTACAGACCCATAATTAGACCTTTTGGTAGCCGCTTCAGACAGGTTTTATTATACCAAAAATAGGTTTTGATTAACCAATTTGCTCCCACGATTCCATATATGGGACGTAGGCAACCAGTGTATACTCTGATGAGACGCCGCATAATGCGGCGTCTGATCAGAATCCACACTGTTTGCTGATAGGAAATTCAATATAAAACATAACAAAAATTAAAATTTAGACCAGACATCCCTTAGATAACAGATAGGCTAATCAAATATATAAGCATGGAAGAATCCACTGGGAGCAAATGGGTTAAGTACAAAATATGAGTTTCAGACTGTTCTGACTCTAATGAGTCGCCTGGCATATGTCGTCATGAAATCGCACGTAGCATTCTAAAGACAAAAAATAAGGTTGACTAATGAAAAAAACAGTAAATAGTGATTGATTGCCGTGGAAACCTTTATGTACCCAGTTTCATCACACTCTGTCTTCGGTTATGTGAATTTACATCCCAAATTCAATTATATATACACACATCATGTCGAATTAAAGTCTTCCTCTGATTGTTTACAGTTTAGTAGACATGTTCGTTTGGAAGTAAATGTGACACGGCCAATTGTTTGTCTCGTTGTTCAAACCTGTATATAATATATTCATCTATATCATAGCGAAATATAGTAAAGCTCTAAGTATGATTTATGAAAAAATGGTTGCGTACAAATTGTTACGTGACGATGACGTCAGCCAATCAAAACCAAGAATGGCTCTCGTCTGTGTGAAACCTCGCGCGGTTGACGACATCAGTGTCAAAGAACGATTTGTTAGTAATCAACAATCTTCATGATATGAATGACAACAAAACGCAGTGACAATCGGTTTGACAATGACCGCAAAACACCGCGTGGAGACATGTTGATTACCAAAACCGAATGATATCATCTCTTTTTATTTCCCTCTGTCGGTTATATAAATAAATAAATAAGGTCCCGTCTCTAAGGTTTCATTCCATGGGCTATTTCCTGGGATACGAGGTAAAGTATAATTGTAAGAAATTTAGTAGAAAGTAGAAACTATCAGATCTATTATACTGCCAATCATCGCTTAACCATGTACTCCATAAATACGCCTTTATACGCCTTTGCAAACAGAGTAGACCCATATCAGACGGCTCATGTAGGTCTGCTAGGTTTGCTTATGGCATAATTATGATTCTATAGTTTCTGCCACGGTCAAAAATATATGTTCGCATATGCTATTATAACAATTATTCTAATTAATATACATGATGTCATTAATTCTTGCATGAATATTCATGGAGTAATGAGTTAAGCTACCAGTTACAAGAAGAGTAGCTGAAGGTATTTGAGGGGTTTTATGTTGCAAACTTACTCAATAAAAACGTATAATCACAAAATGTATAGTCACTCTAAAATATTACTGTTATCACTTTAGATTGGATTATTAAAGGTATACTTTCTAATTATCTACATATCAATGTTTAGCATGCCTAATTATTTCCTTCATATAACGCTTTTTGCGCATTTGCAAACAGAGTAGACCCAGATCAAGAGCCGTCTGATCAGGGTCTGATCTGTTTGCAAATATAATTTGATAGATCTGTTTCTTTAGTTTCTAAAATGGCTACAATGTTCCACATTCCGTACTCCATTGTAACTATTTTGTCCATGAATATTGAGTAGTATTGAAGTATGGAATAAACATACAACAGGGAAAGGGTTAAGTGTTTCGTGGATGTAATTTATTACGTAATGCTGCAAAATCATTGTTTCATAGATGGCGTGTTACTTATGTTAATATTATGTAAATTTATGTAGTACACATCTTAACCTCAATCTCACTTACCATGACCTGTTCGCATTTGGAAACAGTATGGATATAGATGAGACATCGAGTACCTCGGCATCTGGTCCAGATCCAATCTGTTTGACACTCGATCACTAGCTTCATATCGGAAGTTGTTAAAACTGTATCAGATCAAACTATGAGAAGACATTTTTCACGTCGGGGTAATGCTTAAGAAGAATATTCGACAAAAGTTTGATGCACAGTGCAGTAAGTCAAACCAATGCATTTTAACCCTTCGCTTGCTGAATTTTAAAATGCATTTCTTTTTCTTTATCCATGCCCTGTTGTATAATAACATATATCTTCACGGTGTACACGATCTTCGCTGTGCAATCACTGCTGTGAAGTGCATTGGTTGCAGAATCAACTTGTAAATAGTGCAGACCCTGATGAGACAGCTCCTGCAGGAGCTGTCTCATCTGGGTCTTCACTATTTACAGGTAGGTATATTGACGTGAATAGCAAGTGAAGGGTTAACTATGCGGACTAATTCATTAACCCATACAACGCTGAATTGTCAAATGGACCATTCTAAAATTCAATCAGGTGAAACTTATGGTGAATATTTAGGGATTTTTCTAAAGGAACGTGTTACATGACAAACAGTGCAGACCCAGATGAGAGGGCTCCTCTAGGAGCCCTCTCATCTGGGTCTACACTGTTTGCAAAGGGCATTAGTGACTCTTGTCCCGCAATGTAAGAGTTAAAGTGATAATCATAATGAATGATGTTGAAACGTGAAATACTAAAGGTTAGCGAAGACGAGACGCTTTAATCATCATAATTAGCGTAATATGTTGTTTGTTTTAGTCTTTGTTTTCATTTTGTTTCAGTAATTTTATTCTACAGTCGAATGAAATTATATAGTAATGAAAGCTATTTCGCCTGTCTGTTTGTCAATTTGTTAATCTTGTTTCCATCTCAATATTTTACCTTTATTCAACGTGCATGCATTCAAACTTTACGGGATATTTAGACCACTATTGGAAGGTATGTCACGCGAACGTGACTTATAGGTCAGGGTCACGCTTATAGCAACCAAAGTCCCACGTTGTGCGCATTTATCAGTATCGGTGACATTTGTCATACACTCGTTGTAGAATATTTATAACTGTTGATCGTTTACGGTTTTGCAATGTAAGTCAACATTTAATGCAGGACGAAAGTAATACAGAAAGCTCCTTGCAGGAGCTTTCTGTATCACTTTCGTCCTGCATTAAGCTAACCCCTTTCTTTAGCACCCAGAATTAGACCTCTTTCTGGTCATATTTGTTTGGATTTATTGTAACATTGCAACCGTGTGTATTTATGCAAGCATCAATGAAATAAGTACCGCGATGTAGGAACACATCACTCCCCAAAAATGTTTTAGCGATAACCTTTGCAAAATGTTTGAATCCCGCCGCTCGTTCAGTAGTGGCGACCGTGAGCAACCGGTCGTTTGACTAGCTACTATGCCTAGAAGGAATGGCATTATATCACATTGTGGTACCCACTCTTGGTATGTATACAGCATAGCATACAGTCTAGTAGCAAGTCTCTGGTTGCAACCGGTTGCTCACGTGAGCCATAACTACACGCACGGCAGATGAAATTTTTAAGAAACTCGGTGGTCTACTTGAAACTGTCTTTCCATGTAATGACCTGAATTTTGAGAGATTGCAAGTCTGTTTAATTTGATTCAAGATAGTACAGTAACTGTAATCCATTAACCTCCTTTAAACTTAAAGAGTGTGTCGAAAAGTTTGTTTTATTCCTAAAGTGTCACATTGGGCTGATACATCAACACATAAAGACAGTAGGACCTCTCAATAGCGATCGCTTAACCGTTTCCTTCATAGAAACGTGTTTTCAAGCCACTGCAAACAGAGTAGACCCAGATCAGACGGATCTGCCTTGTTTGCTAATGGAATTTGAAAGATCTATTTCTTTACTTTCTAAAATGGCTAAGATGTTCCACCCTTCATATTTTATTATAACATTTTTGTTAATGAATATTCAGTAGGTATTGAAATTTGAAATAAACCTAGAACAGTTAAAGGGTTAATCAATAAACCACGTGACTGCTCAATGCAGAACGATATTAATGCGGAAAGCTTCTGCATACTTTTCGTCATCTTCCCCTATATTGCATTTGAATTATGTCATGGGAAAACTGTTCAGAGTTATGCAAACAGTGGAAACGAAGATCAGTCTCCGTGACAGACGAAGTTTGCATTTATTATTAATCTAACTCTTTGAACGTTAAGTATTTTTTCGTCTGCAACAATTGTCGTCTGCTTCAATTCTTCAAAGATTTTTTTTAATTTCTTTGCAAAAAATGTAGCCAGAGTGTCAAACAGTTTGGACCCTGATGAGATGCCGCATTATGCATCCCGTTCATTTAATAATGGTATATAGACATAGGAATATTGGCCATGTCAAGTCAAGTCAAGTTAATAAATATTTTTTAATAACAATAATAACAAACTCTGCAGAGCTTTTAAACCGACGTGGCAAAATCTCTAGAAGCAGATCTATACTATTTCAAGCGCAAACAGTGCGAACCTTCATGGGTCCACATGAGGCGTTGAAATGAGTATTTGTTTGAGTAAAGGGTTGTATAAGAATAAAAAAAACTCTGCATTAAACTAACCTTTGCTTATATTTCAGCGAATAATGACGTGCTCACGTGCCCTCGTGTTCTGTGTCCTCGTCACAGTCAGTACTGCTCAGCCAGGTGAGGTTTTAAACACTCATCTTTTCCGTTTATGTTATATCAGATGGACTGACTGTACCGCTGGCAACATAATGTTTACAATACAGCCTGTCTTAAGCGACCATTTATTTATTGAACATAGGGACGTTAAAAAGCAGATGATTTGCTTAATACAGGGCAAAAGTAATGCAGAAAGATCCTGTAGGAGCTTTCTGCATTACTTATTACCTGTATTAAGCTACCACCTGCCTCCCAAATCCATAACTGTACCTTTTTTGATGACCTCTTAAGACAGGTTCTACTGTACTTTATGTTTTCCCTATTTTTGCTGCCACATATTCTCGTCTGCTTTAGTCCGCATTTCTTAAAAAAATTGTTCCAGGGTCTGCACGGTTTGTCAGAATACACTTTTCGAAACAAACATCCCTGACTATTCACGGTAAGATTTACCTTTTTAACCTTGGAATTGTCAATTCAACATTCCAGCATGGAAAGTGTTAAGTAAGTAAGAGTTTGTTCTGTACGGAAGGTTCATAGAGGTCATGTACATGAATACGGGCCAGTAACCACTCAATGTTTTATTATGCCCTACGTCAAGTATTTTAGTCATGCTAGAGTAATCAAAACATACTAAAAAGATAACGGACCTTTTCCAAGCTTAGTAAATTATGTATTTATTAAATATAGTCTTAAATATAGTTTCAAATCATACTTTTTTCAATTTATTTATAAACATGATACGAATGTCATATAGTTTGGATCTAAATGATACGCCGGGTTACTTTGCGTCTCATCTGGATCCAAACTGTTTACAATAAAGCTCAAAAGGAAATTACCCAAACTTACTAGAGGGTAAGATTACAAAATGTCACGACTCATGTTTTTTGCGCATTTGTTTGTTGTTGTTTTTCCTGAAGTAGCATTCCAGCTATTTATATTTCATTATGAAAGGAACCAGCTACAACTTTGCAGTGTATTTAGATACAATGGATATTTTGTATTGACAATGCCAACCCCTTTACACGCTAGCGGTGACATACTGATAATCCAGTCAAACAGCTTGGATCCAGATGAGACGCCGCATAATGCGGGGTCTCATCTGGATCCAAACTGTTTGACACTTTGAATCATATTTTTGCAAAGAAATGACAGTAGTTCTATTTTTAGAATCTTAGTAGACGACAATTGTTCTAGACGAAAAATGACCTAGCTTTTGAAGAGTTAAAGTCAATATGCCTATAAATGACATTGTTGACTGTAGTTGAAACCGTAGAATCAGATTTATATTATTTACCGAAGCCGTCTAATCTGGGTCTACTCTGTTTGTAAATTACAAAGGCGTGAAAAGAGTTTAATCATTTCCTTCATAGATTTTAGCCTTTGCCTTTAGCATTTAAACGCCTTTGCAAACAGAGTAGACCAATGTAAGGGTATGTCCTGCTTGCTTACGGAATTATATAGATCTAATTCTACAGTTTCTGCCATGTATAAACAAGTCATGATTTCTTATACCATTATAGAAAAAAAGCTATAATAAATAATTATTTACAATATTACTATTAATTTATAAATATTCACAGCGTGAAGGGTTAAATGCAGGAAAGGGTTATTTTTAGATACAGTCTCTTTGAATTAATCTACCGAAAAGGAGCATTAATTAGAGAAAAGGGAGTCGTCAAAAGTCATCAATATGAAGGAATGGGTTAAACACCAATAATTAGACATCTTTTGAGTGACCGTTGTTATAAGCTTGTGCTGCTTTTTTATTAAGTAAATCGAAGCAAATGGCATTTTTTGCTGACAACAAGCGAGTGAACAATGGTGAAAAGGTAACATGTCTATTCTATCATTTTGCAGGACTTGATGGGATCATTGGTGGTTCAATATTTGGAGGTGAAATACCTGGCGGACAAGGCAGATTTCCATCTCAGGGAGGGGCTGGAGCCGGCGAGAACCACAGACACGGAACCAGGAACGGCTGGGACGGCAATCCGAACAGGTTACCAGGAATGGGGCACCATGGTGGTGGTATTGGGCACCACGGAGGCGGTATTGGGCAACATGGAGGCGGTATTGGGCAACATGGAGGCGGTATTGGGCAACATGGAGGCGGTATTGTGCAACATGGAGGCGGTATGGGACACCATGGTGAAAGTGTTGGTCACCTTGGGGCCATGGGCCCTATTGGCCAGCTGCCAATGGGAGGTGGCATTGACCATCATGGATCAACAGGCCTTATTGGTCAACCTGCAATAGGAGCTGGTATTGGACATCATGGTTCCTTGGACCATATCAGCCAGTCTGCAATGGGAGGTGGCGTGGGACTTATAAACCCTGACCCATTGTCCTTTAACCACGGAGATAGAATGGGAGGGCACCGTGGTCTGGTACCAGAATTTCTTGACCCAGTGACCGGGACTGGCGTACATTTGGGACCACATGGATACGGTCCCCATGCGGGCGGAGGTCTAACCCTTCCCGTTGCAGGACACGACATATATGGCGGAAATATTGGTTATCCAAAGAAAAAGCCCGTGTCTCCCAAAAAGCCACCTGTAAAGCCAAAAATGCCACTATTTCCCCCGAAGAAATATAATCACAAGCCAATGAAACCACACAAGCCTATGCATAAACCTTTCAAGCCACATATACCAATGCACAAGCCAATCAAACCACATAAGCCTATGCACAAGCCCTTTAAACCGCACACACCTATGCTCAAACCCATCATTCCTCACAAACCAATTCATAAACCGTTATTCAAGCCTAAACACCGACCGATTAAGAAACCTTTATTCCCGAGATACCCAAAGAAACCCATCATCAAACCGAAACATAAGCTAAAACCCAACCCCATACACAAGCCACGTATGCATATACACAGTCATAAATCACCACACATGTCGCCATTGGCCCACGATCCATTTGGGTTTGACATGGGTGCTCTTCACAAGCCACTGATGCACAAGCCGAAGACTGTCATGTCACACAAGACATTCGGTCACCATCTGCCGATGAAGAAGCCAGTCCATAGCTTTAAAAGGCGTAAGATAGGTAAGTAAAGTGTGAGCTTGGTTCATGTATGCAGAAAAACCTCTCTAAACTGGACGCGTAATTTGGTATAAATATCGGTCTTGGATACAAGTGGCAGCTTACTGCAGGGTGAAAGTCTTGCAGAAAGCTCCTGCATGACTTTCACCCTGCATTAAGCAGCCACCTGCCTAAAAGTATCTAAATTCTTCTGTACTAGAATTCCGGTTTAGAGAGGTTTTACTGTACTACATACGATTTCTGACCGAGCCACTCGGCATCTCGTCGGCATGCAGACAACGGTCATGTCGTTCTGATAATACAATAGAACCTGCCTATAATGACCATACAGTGCATAGGTATGACGATCGACAAGAGCATGTGGTCACTTAATGCAGGACGAACGTATTGCAGAAACCATTATGATAAATAGAGCATTTGCTCCTATGGAGCAAATGCTCTATTTATCATAATAGTTTAAAAACTACACAATTTCTCTAGTTAATGCTCCTTTTCGGTAGATTTATTCAAAGAGGTTTGGTCTAAACTTAGTCTTGGAGGTAATGAGCTCAGCTACCATCTGTCTTAAAACTAATTTTAATGGTTGCTGTAGACTGTTTTTGATATACAAAAAAAATGTACCATAAAGAATTGTGATTAGTCTGTACAAATGGAATAAAATGATATTTTGTTTAACGAAAACTAGTAGCGTGTGGAAATATGTTATGAATGAGAAAGTTTGATATTAACGTATTGATGTCGCCTATTTTATTCGCCCGCATTTTAAACCAAATCTGTGCGCGTTGTAATTCCGAATAAATCGTAATTACTCGACAATATTCCGATTGCTTTCCCGAAATATTTCGAGTGATTCCGCGTGTGTTCGTGAAATCACAATAGTAACTTGTTCCAGTATAATAAATTACGGACGAGTGGAGATGTTAACTGTCGTCATTAATTTGCAAATCCGTTTCATGATACAGTTGAACTTCGACAACTCGAACTTCAAGGATCCATATTAGTTCGAGATAACAGAAGTTCGAGTCATCCGATATCTAATCTGAACAATTTCTCGAGGCCACGACTTAATACAGGTCTAACGTAATGCTGAAAGCTACTGTAGGAGCTTTCAACATTACTTTAGACCTGTATTAAGCTATCACATGTATTTCTAGATATCTGTAGCGATACAATTTAGAGCAATTCGGTATTGTAAGTTTTGGAAGGACTGAATATTTTGTTCGAGTTATCCCGAAGTTCTAGTTATGCGAGTTCGAGATACCGAAGTTTAATTGCATAAGTTTTCCATTGTATTTTTGCTATAGGGACTTATACCCGCCCTGAGGGTGGGGCTTGGATACAGAATGACGATGCTATGATGTGCAGTAAAATGTCTCTAAACCGGACGTTAAAGTTGGTATAAAAATCGGCCTTGGAGACAGGTGGCAGTGTAATGCAGGGTGAAAGTCATGCAGAATGCTCCTCAATGAGCTTTCTACATGACTTTCACCGTGGATTAAGCAGCCACCTGCCTAAACGTATCTAAATTCTCTACTAGAATTCCGGTTTAGAGAGGTTTTACTGTTCATGCTTAACACTTGACATCATAAATATTCATGTCAGGAATAAAGACTCAATTGCTGTTGAATGAAATTAATCATTGCAATGGCATCTGAATACAGGGTGTTTGACCATGGTAGAAAACCGTACAGAACTCTGTAATTCGATAAGCAAGCAGAGCAGACCCTGATCAGACAGCTCCTAAAGGAGCCGTCTGATCGGGATATTCTCTGTTTGCAAAGGTGTAGAAAGGCGTTTATACGAGGCGAAGGATACATGAATTTCAGTGAGTAAATCAATGTTTTATCAAGAGGTACCAGTAACATACAATTATGGCCTCTCCCCACACAATTCTTTGTTTTTCAATTATTGGTTATGTTATTTTTCAGGCGGATACTAGAATACCCATATATGGAAAGTACTTCTAGTCCATATCATTACAATCAGCCCAAGTCGGTGTTCCAGGGATGTAAATGCCGTGTATTGGTACATAAAATCCAGCAATTCTGCAACAGAATAAATCCTAAGTCTGTTCTACATTTACTGTTCACATGTTTGACGGGTAAAATAAATCATGCAAAACAAAAGTATTGTGATTCTTGTTTTCTGATGTATATTCATGTATGAAATAATGACGTCACTGATATTAACCCTTTCGGTGCCAGCATTGTCGTCTGCTGGGCACAGTTTCGTTTATTTTTAGTGTAAGTGTATGCATTTCTTCCATTTTCTTTATAAAACAGTAAACAGAGTGTCAAACAGTTTGGATCCTGATGAGACGCCGAGTTACTCGGCGTCTCATCTGGATCGAAACTGTTTGCATGTGATATCATAAACCCGTCATTGTGACACGGAAGGGGTTAACTGACTTCTTTTGATGGCATATGGGCACATGAGATTTTGGCCATGGCAAAAACTGTAGAATCAAATCTATATCAGTTCACGAGGAAACAATAGACTCTGATCAGAGACAAACAGTATAGCTCCTGATAAGAAGTTGTGTCACAGAGCAACAGATAAATGTGCGTACTTATATACTGAAATCACCATTTCTCCACTAAACCCTATGTTGTGACCACTCTTTAGAATCGTCTCGAAGACATAGGGTTTGGTGGAGAAAAAAATGAGTTATTCTTGAAAATGTTTGAATTTACGCATCTTATCTGGACCTCCGTTTGTCGTGATGCGTTTTGGTAATATTGGTGGCTAAAGAATATCGTAACACCAGTTGAATCTAAATGATAAAGGGGAACAACTATAACTACCGGTATCATTCTATATACATGTACTTTCATTTTGGTATGATGGGGGAATCGAACTCGAGTCAGAGACGTTTCCAACCTCCAACGCAGTTATCTCCCCTAATCGCTACGCTGAAGAGATCCCTGCCACCACAACATTCACGTGACCATGGTGTACATCATGTGATCAAACTATGGCAGACGCTATGTCGGCTGCAACCGTAGCCAACCGATAAATTTACTATTACATCCCGTCCAGCAAAAAAAATCAAAACATTTAATCTGTTCGGGATCTGGGTAAATTTGAGAATCATATTCATGTACAGAGTCCCGAATTAAGTTTGACAAATTTAACAACTGATGGCCTGATGAAAATCTCCACCGGTGGTCTATTATAAAATAATCGTGTAAAAAGTTACCAGAATATTTTTTTTAGGAAAGCTGATTATTTTTCTACTTTATTGGCGTTACCGGTGCTGAAATATGAAACAAAATCGATAACTGCTGAAATCAACATTAAAAACAATAAATATTTTTTTTACAAAAACAAATTTTAGCTAAACTCCTGCTAAAAAACTTGTGGTGGCAGTGATGACCGCACGTAGTGACAAGGGAGATCACTGTGAGGAGTTTGAGACGTATCTACTTCCCCACTGATAATAGAAATCCTGCTAAATAAGTTTAACATTAACCTCCTGTACTCAGAGAAAGTGTCGTTAGTCAGTGCTGTTATCTACGTAACATTTCCATGTTGAATATGATATCATTAATATTAATTAGAATAGCTGGCTACAGTAGAAACTGTCTTAAGTGGACATCAAAAATCGCTTTGGAGAGGTTTCAATGCAGTTACAATTGTTTAATGTCTAATTATGGGTCTGTAAGGCAGGTTGTAGCTTAATGCAGGTCAAAAGCAATGGAGCTTTCTGCATTGCTTTTGCCCTGCATTAAGCAACCACCTGCTTTTTAAGACTCCTATGTTCAATATATAAATGACGGTTTGGACATGTTCTGTGATGGCATGTGAACCCAGGCGTCATAATGCGTAGCTACATGTATCAGATGAAGGGCAACGTGTTCGTAAAAATATCAAAATGCATCGCCTGCTTTAGGTTTCAGTGCTTTGAAGACGGGTATGTGTTATCTTTTTATAAAACCAAATGAACAATAGCCCTCTTTAAGCAGACGAAAAGGCTAGGACAGAAATAATTAAACGTTCTTCAAAAGTTTATTGTTTGAAAAACTTGATAATAGTATCATGAGACGTCGAGCCTATAACATGTTTTGAGTTACCCAGTTTTGATTTTTGATGAAATACAGCCTAAAATTACATGTATACTCAATCATCAGATCGGTCAGATTTTGACATAGTCAAACTCCGACTAACCTGGAGTTTGAACATGAATTCATACTCAGACTCAAACATTTTTGTGGGCACCATGCCTAATCTGGATTCAAGCTGTAAAGGGTAACACATATTCGTTCATCATATTCTGAATTTAGTCTAGTAAAAGTCCTGATTTAGAGAACATTACAACAAGCCCCGTGTCAACCCCCACTCACCCCCACAATAACAACACTACACACACAAAACAACAACAAAAACAACACAAAAAAAAACACAACAAAAACAACAACAAACAAAAACAAAACAAAAAAACACTAACCCCCCAAAACAACAACAACAAAAAACACACACCAAAAAACAACTAAAAACAACAACAAAAAACCCCCCACAAACACCGGCGGTGTGTCGGTGTGTTTACTCTATATATTTCAGTGACAGCAGTCCCAACCAGACTGACTTGCTTATATTTTCGTGTTATATTATATATTAACCTTACACTTATGCAGTATAAAACGTACGCACTCGTTATTAACTAGGATACAAGCAGTGTCATGTAACACAAATGGCTGTAGAGTATGACTTTATTCTTAGGCACACAAAATAATTCTTACAATTGGCTACCTGTCAGTAACATGAAATTACAAATAAGTCGCTTGTCTTTGTCAGCTTTCATTTACTCTAAAAACGAAAACAATTACATAATATTGTAAAAGAAAAGCAAGCGGACAATGATGAGAAAGACGTGCAGGCATTTAACCCTTTACCAGAAAGAGACACCAAATGCTATCTTTGCAAACAGAGTAGATCCAGATCAGACTACTCCTCTAGGATCTGTCTAATCAGGATATGCTTTGTTTGCTTTTGGAATAATATAATTCTGATTCTTCTCTTGTCAAATGTCATATGCCATTATTAAAAATCAGCTAATTAATATTCATAGAATTTGTTTTACATTTGAATTAATTTCAGTCAGGAAAAAGGTTATCTTGCTGGAGAACGTCTCGTCGGTCAAAATGCCGTCCGCAGTAAAATATGTCTTAAGCGGCCATCAAAAACAGGTTTATACATGATGGATCTGTAAGGCAGGTGGTAGCTTAATGCATGTCAAAAATTATGTAAAAAGCTCCAATAGGTAAACATGATGCATTATTTTTGCCCTGCATTCAGCAACCACCTGTTTTTAACACTCTTATATGCCAAAAATTGATTGCCGTTTAACCCATTCCCTCATACTAACGACTTTTGACGATTCTGTAAAAGTCACTTAATTAAACCATTGTGATAAATAGAGCATTTGCTAATACTCTATTACAATGGTTTCAAAATACAAAATTATACAATGTTCCTTTTCTCTAGTTAATGCTCCTTTTCGGTAGATTTATTCAAAGAGGTTGTATATAAAAATAGCCTATGAGGTAATGGGTTAAGACTGGTTCTACATTTCAATAAATGGGCACTTTCTCCTTTTGTTTTTAATCATTGTGGAACAGTTCGAATCCTGATAAGAGACTTGCTTACTCAGCAGAGGTCCAGATAAGATGCGTAAATTTAAACATTTTCAAGAATCTCCACCGAACCCTATACTGTGAACACTCTTTAGAATCGTCTCAAAGAAATGACGAGTTTAGTATTTTGGTACCTGTAGCTCATTTACTCAGTATCTTATACGGATCCAAACTGTTTGCCAGTGTGACCAACCCAGTCATTACTGTAGTTGGCCTTATGAAACCATTGCCTGTGCAGGTGGGTATAAAATGTTTTGCTCGAATCTTTATCTCATTCACGAGTAACTGATTGGTCAGATCTTGAGTGAAATACGAAATCTGACCAATCAAATACTTGTAATTTAAATAGTACTCAAACTTAGAAATGTTTATACAACTGGGGCCTTATGTAGGTCAAGAGACTAAGACTGTTCCCAAAATGCCATGTATTTAATGTAAGACAGAACATAAGTAGACATTAGGTTAATGACGACGATGTCAGCACAGGAAACGGCCAATTTGACAAAATAAGCGAAAGCGACTCGTTTGTAGTTGGAACTGGGCTGTCACGATTTCATCTCATCTCGTAATGTTCCAAGAACCAATGAATATATGATAACATTTGCAAACGGTTTGGATCCAGATGAGACGCCGAGTTAGAGACGCCGAGTAACTCGGCGTCTCATCAGAATCAAAACTGTTTGACCTTCGTAATATGTTTTTGAAAAGAAACAGAGGGTATATTTACCTTAAGAAGAAAAATGAGTAAAAGCGTTTGTAGACAATAATTTCTTAGCGTTTTAACCTTTAACCGGCTGAGCAAATTATTTTTACAAAATTCATCACCCATAGTACTACGTTTTCAAATTCCAAACTATAATGAATTAGTCTACCAAAGAGCAATCAGGGTATCAAACAGTTTGGATCCTGATGAGATGCCAAGTTACTCGGCGTCTCATCTGGACCCAAACTGTTTGCATAGGTATTCACTCATCCGCCTATAGCAGGCTAAAGGTTAAGCGTTACCCTTTACTCTATGCATATCTATGAAAGAAATAATTACGTACACCATGAATATTAATAAGGAGATATTTTGAATGGAATATTAGAATGTGAAATGTTTTGGCATAGTAGAACCCGTAGACTCAGATCTATAACATTTCATAAGCAAACAGAGCAGACCTGATCAGACAGCTCCTGTAGGACTCGACTGATATGGGTCTACTTTATTTTCAAACGCGTTAAAAGGTGTATATACGGAGTACAAGATTAGTATGTACCTTGCTACTGACGTTAAAATCTATCACGAACTTTCTAAAAACAAGATTTCGGCGTTTTGTTGATAGAAATAATATAGATCCTTCACACATTTAGATATTTGAATACAGTTTCTGATGATTTATTTCAACAATGAAGTACATATACGAACTTAAATCAATGCATCAAAGGACCGGCAATACAAAGGTAAACATGCATGGTATAAATAGCGTTACTTGGTGTCAGAAGCTGTAATATTTCTAAAGGCTGGCGTATGGACATGCTAAGGAACAAGGCATTATTTAATGGTAAGACATACTTTTTTTTGCAGAGTAACAGATAAACGTGCGTACTCAGATATTAACACTGTCCTCCATAAATACGCCTTTCTACGCCGCTGTAAAAATCACCTATTGAAACCATTGTGATAAATAGAGCATTTGCTCCTATACCCTATTTATCACAATGTTTTCGAACTACAAAATTCTATTTTTTCTTTTCTCTAGTTAATGCTCCTTTTAGTTAATGCTCCTATTTATCACAATGGTTTCAAACTACAAAATTCTAAAATTTTCCTTTTCTCTAGTTAAGGCTCCTTTTCGGTAGATTTATTCAAAGAGGTTGGATCTAAAAATAGCCTATGAGGGAATGGGTTAAAGTCGCCATTTCTCCATCAAACCCTTTGTTGTGACCACTCTTAAGACTCGTCTCGAAGAGACGGTTCTAAAGAGTGGTCACAACATAGGGTTTGGTTGAGAAATAAAGGAGTTATTCTTGTAAATATTTAAATTACGCATTTTATCTCCGCGTATATTTTCTAGATTTGAAATCTTTAACACGAACCTAACTCGTATTTGCAAGTGACTCGGCGTCTCGTTAAAATCCAAACTGTTTGACACTCGGCCAGCAGTTCCCCAAACACTTGTACGGATCAGACGTATGTTAAAATGCAACAGATCAGAGATGGCGCTTTTTCTCATCATGATAAGGGTTTATCCTTACGGTCTATGTCTGCTTAAATTTGGAGTTTTACTACTCTCGATTCGACGAAGCTTTGAGAAACTATCGATCGAGTTATTCGGCGTCTCATCTGGATCCAAGCTGGTTGCAAATGCCATCTAGGTCGCATTCATTAAGACAATATTTACAAGCAGATTACATTTTATCGTGACAAATAAACCAAATAAAAACAAACAATTTGAAACAAACAATCAGTGGACAGAGTTTTCCTACAATCGCGTTACAGTGTCCGTCGGACGTGGTCGTGTGGCTAACGCGCTCGACTATAATACGAAGGTTCCCGGGTTCGATCCCCCGCCGGACCAAGTCCTTCGAACGAGACTATAAAAACCGAGGTCTGCTGTATTAGTGCTATACATTGGACATATAAAAGAACCAGAGAAACTCTATCGGTAATAAAGAGTAGGGCATCGCGCCCGGTTTTCTCTGTAGCATCTCCCCTCTCTCTGGGGCTTTCTGTTAGCCCATATAGTTAGCAGAAACGGGCGTTAATCAACACAAACAAATAGACAAACGTTACAGTAGATGATCTCGCACCATTGCAATGAAGAACTCTTCAGTTATCTCCTTTTCAGACGTTGTTGGTTCTCCAGCTTGGATTATTTGAAAGAGCCAGGAATAATGCATTCCATATACATGTATATAAATCTTTATTTCTTTGCCAAACCCTGTGCCGTGGGCACTTTTAAAAATCTAAAGAGTGGTCACAACACAGGGTTTGTTTGAGGGCTTGCTCGGTATCTGGAATGAAAGTAACGTGTAAACCCTTTAAACATCTTAATAATGGCATTTGAAAAGAGGATTTTAATTTTTTGGCCATGGCAGAAAATGTAGAATCAAGTCAGCATTATTTTATAGCAAACAGTAGTCTACTGATCTGGGTCTACTCGTTTACAAAAACGTCAAAAGAGTTGTATAAGTCATAAATCACTTCCCAGACAGACATATAAGTAAAACAGTATTTTTGAATAGATGGACACACTTGTAATTTATTATCATGTTAAGTGCCATCTGTCTGGTATTTGAAATAAGCTTTGGTAGAGATGTTACACCGAGTAACTCGGCGTCTCATCAGGATCCATACTGTTGACATTCGGTCAGAAGTTTCGCAAACGCTTGAATGCATCGGTAGTAAACAAAATGCCATAGGCATCATCTATTTAGCATGGTAAGGGTAAACCCTTTCCTCCATAAATACGCCTTTCTATGCCTCTGTAAAAATCACCGGTTGAAACCATTGTGATAAATAGAGCATTTGCTCCAATACCCTATTTATCACAATGTTTTCGAACTACAAAATTCTATTTTTTCTTTTCTCTAGTTAATGCTCCTTTTCGGTAGATTTATTCAAAGTGGTTGGATCTAGAAACAACCTATGAGGGAATGGGTTAAGGGAGAAAATAGACAACAAAATGAGTTTCACTGGTGCATGTACTTGTTCACTAAAAGAAATCATACGGTTAGCGAGTTTATTTTTGCCATGCAAATAAACCTGCTTGTTCTTATATTTTCACAAAATTTGCCTTTGTAATCGGAACATTCCTGAAGGGTAAATTACCCCGTTGTAATGTTTTTGAATGAAAATGGAAGAAAAATAAACGAACGAAATAGTGCAGACGACACATTTTGCATACGACAACTTTTGGCAGCGAACTCATTTGTGCACAGGGCCTCTTTGTATAGGTTAGAGCATTTTTATTTCATACTACGGAATATAGTCCTCAAGGCGCGGGACGCGCCGAGAGGACTATATTCTGTAGTATGAAATAAACATGCTCTGAGCTATTTAGCACAATGCTCTACCGTCGCCGTCAATTTTCCCGCCAAAATATAAACTGACGTTTCGGTTAATGAAATGAACCAGCTTTTTCCGCAAACCTCATTCTTCGTTGAAACATGGTGGACAAAACAGTGAATTTCGGCGTATTAGTTGAAGGCGCTAAGGAAATCTTCACTACAACAATTTGGACGATATTTACATTCTAATACAAGCACGAGGAAACTTCCACCTCGCCTGTTCAAAACCGGTATCAGATGCGGAATTAACAAAGTGCATAAGTGATCGTATGCCGCGCAAATCACAAAGTCGTGGAGCGTGCGAATTTATAGAGAGCGGACCGAGTACCGGAACATTCAATTGGAAATATGTGTAAATTGTATTTAGTAATTCATTTAGAATAATAATAATATTTATTTCCTCCAGATCAGGAGAGCATGGATATATTTCACATACAAACACAATAAACAAGCTACTGTATTTGCACTGCTTTCATAGTAAATTGTTTAAAAGTTTTGCATTGTTTAATCTTAAAATGAATGATGTTAAGGATAAACTGCTCTAAAGCAGTATATCCATTCGGGCAAATTATCTTTTTAACATAATCGTTTAAAAAAGATTTTTACCATTCAAACAAATAAAATTGTATTTAGTAATTTGTGTAGAAAGGTGCTACTGTATTTGCAAATTTCATAGTCCATCCTTTTATTTTTTCACCGATAAATTGACAGTTGCCATTCACAGCTGTCATTTATCGATGAAATGGACAGAAATTTACGCAATATAGTACTGAAGCCAACGCCCTGAAATCTCGCAACCTTATTGGTCAATAGCACAGCGACGATGTAGAGCATGTGCTAATTAGGGATATATGTACACAGTTTGGATACAGACCAGACGGTTCCGGATTAGAATGTGTACTGTTTTGTTTTGTAAGTATTTTTCCAAAAATATTATTGGGAATTTTTTTCTTGCAGAAGCACACCGCTCAAAATGAAAATAAGATTAATTCAAAATACACGGACGAGTTAACTAGGAAATCCAGGTTAAAATTCGTTAAACTGTGTTTGAACTACTAACCTGCGGAGTGCCACTGACCAATCAGTTTTCCAGAGTAAACCGGAAGTATTAATCTTCATTTTACAGGCTGAAATAAATGATATGCCGATTCTTGGTTCCTTTGGCGGTACTTGTGACTGTACGACTAGGTGGCCATCATGTCCTTGTCACAATCATGATCAACGTGTTCATATCATTGATACATGAGCATAATCATGCAGTCAGCAGACATACCTGCATGAGTCGATCAATATAAATTACAAAACACATTGTTGCTATTGTGACAAATTGACAAGCGTCCGGTTGATAGAACATGAGCTCTTGACAGATTAGACGGCTTTACGACCTGAGGGCGATTAGACATTTACAGTTTTGGTCATTTGACTGCATAATTAACTGGAAACCGTCTGCAAGGTAACAATGATATCATTTCCCTAACATAAACTGCAGTAGTGACCATTCGGCGTGTATAGACACATGGACAGGAATTTTTTACATCTACCAATGAATCATTGAATTGAAAACTTTTCACTTTGAGTCTCATAATCAACCTTGACAAATCAGGTAAATCAATTTCCTTATACATATTATCTTATTGTTGGAATGAGAACACTATAACATTTGCTAATAGTATAAATCCAGATCAGCTGTCGCCTGAGAATACAGAGTGTCACTGCTGTAGTGTGTACGTTATCGTAATAAACGGTGAAGGTCATGCGTGTAAAACATTGTACATGACTCCAGATAATATATGATACTGTGAATTGGTTGTTTCACTACGAAACTATGGATTTATCTTATCAGTGCACGATCTGGATCAAAACATGATGACGAATAACATGTCGTTTGCACTGGTTTGTCGTTAATGTAACTCATTAATGTATCTATTTTTCTTTCTGTTTAACCTTATCAACGCTGAATGTTCATAGCGGAATAACTCATCATAATCTCATCAGAACCTTTTCTTTGAGACGATTCTAATGAGTACCATAGAAACTGTCTTAAGCGGCCATCAAAAAGAGGTGGAATAATTGATCTGTAAGGCAGGTGGTAGCTTAATACAGGTCAAAAGTAATACAGAAAGCCCCTATAGGAGTTTTCTGAATTACTTTAGCCCTGCATAAAGCAACCACTTGGATTTTAAGACTCCTGTGTTCCATAAATCAATGGTCGCTTAGGACTGGTTCTGCTGGTCCCAGTTTCACGAACATGTTTAAGATATTACTTAATATCAGGCTTAAATTATTAATGGATATAAGCTTGCATCTAGAAAAGATACGTGAAATAATTGTATCTAAACAGAATCCTTATAGACATTCTACTATATATTTAACACATTACCTCATAGGCTATTTTTAGATACAACCTCTTTGAATAAATCTATCGAAAAGGAGCATTAACTAGAGAAAAGGATTTTTTTTTAGAATTTTGTAGTTTGAAACCATTGTGATAAATAGAGCATTTGCTCCTATAGGAGCAAATCCTTTATTTATCACAACGGTTTCACAAAGTGGTTTTTACAGAGTCGTCAAAAGTCGTCAATATGAGGGAATGGGTTAAATACAGAGCGATATATTTGCATGATACGTGTAATTAAACCAAAACCGAATTCGATAACATCTTAAACTCTTTACTGTTTACACATTTTTATATACTTTCAGTTAATATCAAATACAATGTTTGTCCTCACAATGGCAATTGAGCAAACATCTTACCTCTGTTGTCGAAATAAACACTAAATGTATCAAAAGTTATGCTCTTGTGTAATTCTTAAAATAACATGCTTTACTAAGTAATTACTTACGAACGTTCTTGTCAAATCATAGATATTTGTGGAGAAATAAGGATCTTTGTGTCTCATTAGCCAGGATTCTGATTATAAACACTGACCAGATCATGTTTCTCACTTCGTGGCTAGTCTTGGTTTACAATGTTGACATAGTCCTGAAGACACATCCTTGATTAACTTACCTAATTACCTATTCAAACACACTAGAATATGTCTTAAGCGGCCATGAATATTTTCATCAAAGGTTCTTAAATGCAGGTGGTTGATTAATGCAGGGAAAAAGTAATGCAGAAAGCCCCCCCCAGCTTTCTGCATTACTTTTGACCTGCAGTAAGCTACCAACTGCCTTACAAACCCACAATTAGATCTCTTAAGACAGGCTCTACTGTAGTATTGATAAAGATAAGACGTCAAGATACTTGATGCATTATTAAACTGTTTGACATTCTAGCTGCATCACGCGACACTTGATTTTGCAGACGACACTTACGTAGAACGCGTGCGTAAAAAATACAAAATTGGATTTCAACTGTTATGTTCTTTAATCCGAAACAACAACCACCATCACCACCACCACCACCACAACAACAACAACAAAAACAACAACAACAACAACAACAAAAAGACAAACATCAATTATGTTACAGCCCGACCAGTAATTCGAAAAGTAAAGCGATGTCAGAAGACCCATTATCTCTTGTAGTTTTAATTACCCTATCATCAGATGTGCATAATGTCCAGTGGCTCTCTTTAATCTTGGCGAATTTAGTTAATATTACAGAAAAAAATCGCTACGACGATCACCAAAATAGGGTGTTATTATGAATCCTTAAATTAGGTGTTAGCTTAATGCAGAACGAAAGTTATGCAGATCGCTCCTTTACGAGGATTACTCACATTAAGCACTCGCCAGTTTTAAAAGATACGATTATTCATTAGCGCCTTCCTTGATATAAACGCGTTTTACGCCATGGTGAACGGAGTAGGCCCATATCAGGGTCTGCTCTATTTGCCTTTGAGATAATATAGATATGAGTCTTACAGTTTCTACCACTGTAAGATGGTTTCTTGATTGTAAACATTCTGTAATTAATATTCGTTATGTCAATATTTTATACTAAATGTTCAAGAGGGAAAAGGACTAACCCTTTACTACATGCATATTACTGTAAGATATAAGGAATGAATATTTATTAGCTGAATATCTATAATGGCATATGTAAACAGGAGTGTGTTGACTTTGGTAGAAAGTGTAGAACCATATCTATATTATAGCATAAGCAAACAGAGCAGATCCTGATCAGACGGCTCCTACAGGAGCCGTCTGATCTGGGTCTACTCTGTTTGCAATGGCGTAGAAAGGCGTTTTTTTTTAGAGTAAAGGTTTAAGTGGCCCTTTACACTCTGGTGTACACATAAGACACTCTCTTGGAAAAATAATTGAATAACAGTGTAGACCCAGATCAGTCGTTGTGTCTCCAGTGCATTGTCTGTTCCAGATCTGCAGTGTGCCATTTGCCACATTCAGTATAAAATTTAACGAGATACCCCACCATAGACGTGATGTTTGATCTCGGTCTACATTGTTTGCACTGTGGTAAACCCCCTATTCCGAGACAAAGTTTCATATTATTATAACATATCACATACAGCTGATCTTCGATATCTCGAATTCGGATAACTCCAACTTCGAAATATCTCGAAGTTAAACTTAGGTCTTTCCAAAATTTACAATACAGCATTGTTCTAAAATGTATCGCTACGTATATCTAGAAACACGTGTGGCAGCTTAACCCACTTCGAAATTTTAGACCTGCATTAAGCTGAGAACTTAAGAAATTGTTCCAGATTAGAAATCATCTGACTCGTACTTCTGTTACCTCGACGTAATTTGTATGGTCCGTTTGAAGTTTGAGATATCGCAGTTCAACTGCATCTATTATTTATTCTAGATAACGTGCAAATGGAGATGCAATACATTTTAGTCAGTGCATCAAACAAAACAATAATGGGCGGCAGTCTGCGTGGTGTTGATAAACTTACAAATCGTAGATATTTTTACCCAGATTGTGATTAATTGTGATACATCTAGATGTCTTCCAACACCTTGTTATACGTGCGAACCATACCGATCATTAAAAATAATGTTTATGCAGCGACAATCGTTATATGGACTAAGTTAATGGGGAATATGCATTCGGATAAATTTCACCAATAGTGACTGAAATAAGCCATATCGTCTGAACAGGATCTTCACTGTTTGCAACGGTAATGGGAAATAACTGCCGGAAATAACGAGTCAATAATTTCCATTGCAAACAGTGTAGACCCGGATGAGAGCATGATGGGGGATATCTATTGGAGCCCACTCATCGATTCTGCACTGTTTGCCATGTTGCAGTTTTCTCGAAAAAGCACTGATTAACCGCTAAAACCTGGACCTATTTGAAATTTTGGAATAGTCCATTTAAAAAGACCAGGGTTGAAGATCGAGCGACTCTTCTGTTTGGGACGTCGAGCACGTTCAGTGTTATCACTTTAGTTTAGACAATGCCACGTGCATTTGATACCTAGCATGTTTGCCCTACTAATAACACTTGGAAAAGTCAACCATGTTTAGTCGGTTATGTCGAGAGCCCCACTCTCGTAAAGCCCACACCACGTTATACTATACTATATAGCGGCATTGTACACCTTCGACCTTGAACTTTCAAATGGACTGTTCACAAATTCAAACAGGTCAGCCTACTGTGAATAGTCGATACTTCTTTTAAAGAAAAGTGTAAGAAGACAAACAGTGCAGACCCTGATGACAGTCCTCTCACCCGGATGTACACTGTTCGCAAAGGACATAAGTGGTTCGAGTGTTAACGCCAAAGAAACTTTACTTAGATCTACTATACGCGTTATGGTTAGATTGTAGTGGATAAAAACACGTCCCTTGCAAAAAACACCATGTTTAAATTCTTAAACTTTGCAAAACTAGCAGCGTGTCAAACAATGCTGGTTGAGGCTGAGAACCAAGCAAGTTTGAGAATACTCTTGAATCTCGGGTCTTATACTGTGTTGTGCGATTCTAAGCTAGATAAAACTTTGGATGTATAGTACATTTTCTCCCTGAAGCTTCAAGTGTGGGCGGACATACAAGTTGTAACTTTTGGAGTCCCATTCTTTAAAGGGGATGTCCCTACATTTGACGCGTTTCAAAAACACTTAAAATATACAAAACTCATATGTCTATATGCTGAAAAGTAGTATATCGCTGGAAAACCAATTCAATTAGCGTTTATAATGAAAAAACATCCATTTGTTTGATATCGCCGATCCGATTTTACTCCCCGATGTTTCAGTATTATTCGTGTTGGGTTTTAGTTTCGTAACTGTTCGCCCTATTCGCGATTCTCCGACCACTTCCGAGAAAGCTATTACGTAAATAATGGAGGGATCGGGTGATCATCGGCAAAACGCGGAAGAATTTAACGGAAAAGGCCGATAATATTGTGTTGTAGAACAAAAATTATCAGTATTGATGAAATCGGTTTATTTGTATCACAGGGACATTTTTCGATATAAGTTCAAATTGGGAACCTTCATAATAATGATAGAGCATAACAAATACCAAGTTTTATGATATTATTGAAAATATGCGATCATTGTAGGGACTTCCTCTTTAACTCTTAAAAAAGATGAAGACGTAAGAGGCGCATTGCATACTTACTCGTATATATAACAAGAAAACAGCACTGGAGTCTATATGCATAGTTCTATATACTAATGTTTAATCTCTTCGCATAGTGTCACATATTGCATATTGCTAAGAAAAAATCTGACGATAGAGTCACTTAATATAACGCTAAGAAATAAGAACAGACGCATTTGAGTCACTTTGCACTTTAAATCGTGTTGATAATAAGATATTGGTAGTTTTGGGATCACTCTCCCTTGCGCTATTAAATAGAAACTAAGTAGCTTTTGAGTCACCTTGCATAGTGTTAAGAAACAGAAGCTGGCACTGGGGTCACCATGCTAAGAAATAGAAACTGGCACCGGAGTCAACAAGATAAGAAATAGAAACTGGCACTAGAATCATTGCGCATAGTGCTAAGAAATACAAACTGGCACTGGAATCATTATGCATAGTGCTAAGAAATATAAACTGGTACTAGAAACATTGCGCATAGTGCTATGAAATACAAACTGGCACTGGAATCATTATGCATAGTGCTAACAAATATTAACTGGCATTGGGAATCATAGTGCATAGTAAATTTGCATTGGGAGTCACAATACAAAGTGCCCAGACTAATAAACTGGTGTGTGAGTAACTTTGTAAATTGGAAAGAATAAGAAACTGGCGCTGGAGTCTTGTAACTGGAAACGTTGGTCTGTTTGCGTGACAAAAGACATCATGTTTCTGTTACAGTAAAACTTCTCTAAACCGAAATTGTAATAGAGAAGAATGTTGATACAAATTGGGCGTCCCAGAGAGAGAGAGAGAGAGAGAGAGAGAGAGAGAGAGAGAGAGAGAGAGAGAGAGAGAGAGAAAGAGAGAGAGAGAGAGAGGGAGGGGGGGGGAAGAGAAACCTCGGTGCGATGCCCTACTTTTATTATCGATAGAGCTTCTCTGATTCTTTTACATGCCTAGTGTAAAACACTAATATATCAGGGTCTATGCTTATAAAGCTTTTTTCTTTGGCTCAAATCTGACCAATCAAAAGCTTGAGAACAAACTCAGACTCAACTAAAAAGCTTTATAAGCATGGACCCGGATCTCGGTTTATAAAGTCCCACCCGAAAAAATTGGTTATTTAGGATTTGTCGCACAGTGTTTAGAAGAAGAAGGAACATGCATTTTAGTCACATTGCATGGTATATTGTACTTAGAACAAGAAATGTGCCCTCTCCACATGTGCTATCCACCTTACATTGCGCTGCAGATGCATTGTTCAGGAAACAGGTATTCTAGTAGAGAAAAATTTAGATACTTTTAGGCATATGACTGCTTAATGCAGGGTTAAAGTCACACAGAAAGCTACCACCTGTCTCCAAGACCGATATTTAGATTTATTGAACGTCCGGTTTAGACGGTTTGAATGTACTGACACATGCCACTTAAAGCATGAAGCAAGTGTTGGTGTCACAGTAACACTTGAAGTGGTACGTTGAATGATACCGTAGTTCCGACTGAGATTATTTCACAGACGCTGGCATCACATTGTTAAGCGAATAAGATGTGTAAAGGTCAACGATTGCTGATGACATGTTCCATGCATGCAGTCCTTTTATTAGGCACATGTAATTGATCTTGTTTCTAACGTTTTAGATAATATACGATATATAACAGGATTTTCTTTTTTTCAGTACAAAAATGGCAATGTTGAAAGAATTACTCGGTTTGGCATTCTTCGTTGGAACAATCTCATGTCAAGGTAATTAACCCTTCCTTTCATATAAACGTGTTTTCACGCATTTGTAAACAGAGAAGACCCAGATTAGACTCTTTTTGCTAATCGAATTTGATATATCTGTTTCTTTACTTTATAAAATGGCTATAATGTTCCACCTTCCATATTTCATTATAACTATTTTTACCATGAATATTCAGTAGGTATTGAAATTTGGAATAAACATACAACAGGGAAAGGGTTACACAGAACTATAGATATAGCCAAAGGCTTAAATCTGACCAATCAAAAAACTTGAGAACGAACTCAGACTCAACTAAAAAGTTTTATAAGCATGGATCCAGATCCTGGTCAGACGGTTCCTAACGGTAGCGTCTGATCTGAGTCTACTCTGTTTTCAAAGGCGATAAAATGCGTATCTACTGAGTAATGGGTTACATGGTTCTTATACATGTATTCTTTTAAAAATATTGTTAGACACAATATAGATCCTGATGAGTCACCGACTTTTATTTCGACTGTTTGCAAAGCACACACCACAACGTCGGTCATATTTAGAGAGAAGCATGACTAGAGGTCTAGATAAGATGCGTAAATTAAAACATTTTCAAAAATAACTTGTCCATCTTTATCTGTAGCTCTGATTATGACCGAAGCAAAGTTTGAGCGTGTTTGACATGAAAGAATCGAGTTCCAAAGAGATAACAGTTTAACCCTTTCCCCCATATAAACGTAATTTCACGCATTTGCAAACAGAGTAGACCCAGACCAGATGTCTGATCAGGGTCTGCTTTGTTTGCTAGTGAAATTTGAAAAATCTGTTTCTTTACTTTCTTAAATGGCCACAATGTTCCACAATATTTCATTATAGCTATTTTATCCATGAATATTCAGTAGGTATTGAATTCTGGAATAAACATAGAAAAGGGAAAGGGTTAAGTGATTTAAACCAGTTTAAGGTCACTAGATCTTGCATATCTGCAAGACGCTCGGTTGCCACGTGTCTAAGGTTATTACATGTCTAATATATAGTAAAATACTTACAGGATCACCATGAATCGATCAGATGTGTCATCAACGTTTGACATATGACCTACCTGTTAGACATAGAGCACTATTTCTAGTCCAGGTGTAGGCGTACTGTACACATGGTATACCCCATTGCCTCCTGTATGTTTTCATAACAGAAAACAATTACAGTAAAAGCCCGCTAATACGACCACATAGAAGAGGTATAATTCTGGCTGCTAGAGGCAGGCAGTAGCTTAATGCAGGACAAAAGTAATGCAGAAAGCACCTAGAGGAGCTTTCTGCATTATTTGTCCTGCATTAAGCAACCACCTGCTTATAAAGACACCCATGTTTATTTATTAAGTGGTCGCATTAGAGGGGTTCTACCCGCTATATCGTTACCCGCTAATACGAGCTAACTCGCATTTGCCAACATTTTGTATCCAGATGAGACGCCGAGTGACTCGGCGTCTCATTAGGATACACGCTGTTTGACTCGGTCAATGGTTTCTCTGAAGTTGGTTCGAATCGGAGGAAGTCAGAATTATACCATAATGAAGTTTGAGGAGACATTACAGTAGAACACGTCTTAAGCCTCATCAAAAAGAGGTCTAACTATGGACCTGTAAGGCACGTGGTAGCTTAATGCAGGTCAAAAGTATTACGTTTGCCCTGCATTAATTCACCACCTGCTTTTTAAGATTTATGTTCAATAAAGGAACAAGTTCTTCTGTTCAGGACACATTCTACTGTATTATTTTTACAGGGGTATAAGGCTTAAGATACGTTATAGTAGTACCCTTTTAACCCCGTTCCTCGTGAATATTAATACAATAATTTGTACCTTTGTGAATAATCATTTCCTGATTTTGTAAAGTGGTCAAAAAATGAATTTACATGTATTTGCCATTTCAGAAACTTTAGAATCATATCTTTACTATTTCATAAGCCAATATAGAGTAGCCTTTGAACAGATGGCTCGTACAGGAGCCGTCTTATCAGGGTATGCTCTGTTTGAAAAAGGTGCCAAAAGTCGTCTATATGAGGGAAAGGGTTAAATACTTTTTTAAAATAATTTTCCCATGTCCCGTTTTATGGACATCTGGCATAAACGTGTTAAAGAAAACACCGTAATACAGTAAAACCTCTCTATAACGGCCACTAAATTGTGTTAATTATCTGGTATTTAGGGCAGGTGGCTGCTTAAAGCAAAGTGAAAGTAAAACAGAACGCTCCTATAGGAGCGTTCTGTTTTACTTTCACCTTGCTTTAAGCAGCCACCTGCCTTTATCACAAAATACTAAATGTAATTAAGTGGCCGTTATAGAGAGGTTTTACTGTACTGGTTAAGTCAACGTCATGCCATACTGTTTGAACGTTTAGCAGTTGTATTCGATATTCATTATTTCCTATCTGAATTGGAGATTTCGAATGTCTATAGCAAAACTGTTACACCCCCGTCTTTACAATGTGTAAGGAATTTCAACATTGTTGTTGAAGTTCCATTTTTGAAGTAGAATTTGTCTTTGCATCGAAAACTGTAAAGTGCAAAGCTGTGGAGACTAGGATCCTGGGGACAATCTGATTAATAAATCCCCGTGAAATATTGTTACAGTTTACAATTATCCGCATATAAAAACTCTATATGACCCCCGGGCAGGCGAGTCAGGTTGGGCTTATCATGATAAGGGTAACAAAAATACAAGTAAACAAGCAGCTTATTTAAAATTAGGAGTATCCAGAGTTTGTAATTATAAATAGTATTTTTTCATGGCGGTCATTTTACGACACCGCAATAACCACAGTGTGGTATTTCCGGGTCAGTGGGATGTTCTTGTCAACGTGTGTCCCATATACAATCAAGTCTCGCTAAAACAACCACTCAAAATACATATTATTCTGGATTTTTAAAACAAGTGGTAGCTTACTTTTGGCTAAAAGTCCTATAGGAGCTTTCTGCATTACGTATGCCCTGCATTAAGCAACCAACTGTTTTAACTGATTCCTGTGCTAATTATTTATGTAGTCACATTAGAGAGACTGTACTTGTATAAATTACAAATGTAACATCTCTATAGTGGTCACTTATTGGATAAACACGCGTTTCTGTCAGAATATGTCAGAGGTCCAGATATGATGCATAAATTAGAGCATTTTCAAGAATTATTATTTCTTCATAAAACCCTATGTTGTGACCACTCTTTAGAATCGTCTCGAAGAGACGATTCTAAACAGTGGTCACAACATAGGGTTTGGTAGAAAAATTACGATTTTAGGAGAATCAATAGGCGAATCCGTGATAATCTTTACATACAATTTGGATCCAGAGAAGACGCCGGGTTACCCGGCGTCTCGTCAAGATTCAAAATGTTTGACATTGGTTACAGTTTTGTAAAGACATCGAAGAAAACGTTACCCTGAAACCTGAAGAAGACGATACTCTTTGCAGATGAAATTTATTTGACATCGAAAGTGTTCACGAGACACCAGACTTGTTGTTTAGTTTTAATGAAATACGTGTTCTCGTGCTATGGTTAACCGTAGTAACGCAATGCCAGAGACAGTGAACCTATATCAAACGTGGTTGACAAAGCTACAGTAAAACCTGCCCTAAGTGACCATCAAAACATGTCTAGTCATGGGCTTATAAGGCATGTGGTAGCTTAACACAGGCCAAGGGGTAATCCAGAAAGGTACTATAGAAGTTTCCAGCAATTTTTGTTCTGCATTTAGCAACCATTTGCTTTTACAGACTCCTACGTTAATTAATTATGTGGTCACATTAGCGAGACTCTATGTTAATTAATTATGTGGTCACATTAGCGAGACTCTATGTTAATCAATTATGTGGTCACATTAGCGAGACTTTGTTGTACATACACATGCTCTCGAAGAACATATCTCTTACATCAGCAGCCATCAACACGTACAGTACAGTAGGACCTGTCTTAAGTGGCCATACATTTATTGAACATAGGACTTTTAAAACGCAGGTGGTTGCTTAATGCAGGGCAAAAGTTATACAGAAAGCCCCTTCTGTATTACTTTTGACCTGCATTAAGCTACCACCTGCCTTACAGACCCATTTTAGACCTATTTTGATGGCCGCTTAAGACAGGTTCTACTGTACAAAGAACGGTATCCATATGACCCCGTGTTACAACTTTTACAATCAAGTTACATGCATCTTGTATACAGGTGAGAAACATACTGGTAGTTAAGAAATAATGACGTCATTACTATTTATAAGCTGAATTTTCATAATGGCAAATGTATACAGTAGTTTTAGGGATTGATAGACAGCGGAGTTACATCTGTTATAAATTCATAAGGAAGCAGAACAGAGCTCCTATAGGAGCCGTCTGAACCGGGTCTTCTCAGTTTGCAAATGCGCGAAAAGTCGTTCATATAAGGGAAAGGGTTAAATATGCTTGGCTGGTCATTATGATGTCATGACAATATGTTGACACCGTGTGATAAGTCGACTCACTTCTCAAACGGCCACTAAATTACATCAAGTTTTTTTGTGTTAAAGGCAGGTGGCTGCTTAAAGCAAAATGAAAGTAAAACAGAACGCTCCTATAGGAGCGTTCTGTTTTACTTTCACCTTGCTTTAAGCAGCCACTTGCCATAAATACCGACTAATTAACACAATCTAGTGGCCGTTATAGAGAGGTTTTACTGTAAATATGTAGGGGACGGTAAATTTACGTGCTTTTCTTGATGTCAGTAATTGGTAATTCGAACTGTTGTACATATGACGCATCTACGAGACTTTAGTAAGTCAAATAGTTATTACGACCGCTTAATTCCTAAATAATATTTATTTTTTATTTTCAAGAAGAGAAGATAGAGATCAAATAGTTAAGATCTTGATGACCTGGCTGGTTATTACCAGTTTACAGTCACAATGCATGTCTTGCAAACAGTGTGTACCGAGATCAGCCGCCATATTTGAAACACGGCATCTAATCGATATCCCCACCAGTTGTACAGTTATCAGTAGTGCATAAACATATATTGATTGAACACACGAATCTTAAAAACAGCAGGTTGTTTAATACAGGGTAACTATATGCAGAAAGCTCCTACAGGAGCTTTCTGTGTTACTTTTGATCTATATTAAAAAAAAAGTACTTAGTTATAGTCTACTTTCAGTCCGAATGACCGCTCAGCCGACTGTACATTTACTCCCCTTGTCATTGAGTCATTGGCCTACAATATTGAGCACTGCTAACATATGGCGCAATCATGCAGCCGCAGTACCGGCGTGTGACCCTCACAGGTACCCATTTTAACCCCTGGGTGGAGAGGATGTGCGGGTGGGAGACACGGAAAAAAGCTTCTCTTAAATTTCCGGTTGGGACCGGGATTTGAACCCCGGACCTCCGGACTGATAGTCAAGCGCGTTACCACTAGACCACCACCTGCCATACAGATCCATACATAGACCTCTTTTTAATGGTCACTTAACCCTTTCCCTTATACAAACGCAAGTTCACGGATTTGCAAACAAAGTAGGAGCCGTCTGATTAGGGTCTGCTCTGTTTGCTAATGGGATTTAGTAGATCTGTTTCTTTAGTTTCTAAAACGGCTACAATGTTTCACCTTCCATATTTCATTGTAATTATTTTGTCCATGAATCTTCAGTAAGTATTGGAATTTGGAATAAACATAGAACAGTGAAAGGGTTAAGATAGAATCTACTGTATACTATTTGATACAAATGAACATTTGATCAACGTCGAGAGTAATATCAACTTTGGAAAACCAGTCGTCGCAGTTGGGACGTCACGTCTTATCAGCGTCTGCACGGTTTGATCTTCATGACCTTTAACATTTAGCCTGTTATGGGCGGATGAGTGAATACATATGCAAACAGTTTGGATCCAGATGAGACGACGAGTAACTCGGCATCTCATCAGGATCCAAACTGTTTGACACCCTGATTGTATTTTGGTAGACAAATTGATTATAGCTTGAAATTTGAAAATTTCTGTAATTTGCTCAGCAGGCTAAAGGTTAACAATATCAGACAATAAGTCTCTGACGTGGTAGCATGTCTGTGTCTACTGTAGCTTCTATAAATTGTTTGAAAAGGATAGAAAGAACATCTTCTTTTGACATGACTAAACCTGTCGTTCCTTCTTTAAAATACAGGAACAAGTTTTCTGTCAACTGGAGGCTCGCATCATTTTGGAAGACAGCCGCACTTTGGATCTTCATCCGGCCTTTCAGGGTTTGGTACAAGTATGACCTCATTCGGATCGCACGGTCTAAATTCATTTAGACCTAGTGCAGGAGCATCATTTGGTGCAGGATCTCGATCTCGGCCTGTCTCAACAGGTAGGTGCTGATAACACATTTCAAAGCATCTAACCATTTACCTAATGAATATTCATCGAAGAAATAATAGCATCATGGATATTGATTAACCCTTTCGGCACCAATGTCGCCTGTTGGCACCATTGAAAACAGTGCAGTCCCAGGTCAGATGCCGCCTTTTCAAGGCGGCATCTGACCTGGGACTTCACTGTTTTCTGTATGTTTTAGCCCAAGCCTACAGGTTTTAAAAACAAATGTTTTACTAATATACCTTTATTATTTAGTTTAGAATTATATTTAATATGAAATTTATTATTGAAGACGACGCTTTTTCATTGGGCGCCAAAAGAGTTATATATTTTTATAATAGCGCATGATCACAGGAATATTTGACAAAGGAAGAAACTGTTAAATCATATCTATCTACATAAAGCAACCAGAACAGACCCTAATCAGATGGCTCCTACAGGAATGGTCTGATCTGGGTATACTCTGCTTGCAAAGGCGTAAACCGGCGTCTCTATCAGGTAAAGAGTCAACCCTTTCACCGCCAATGTCGCATAAATACACCACTACAAATAGGGCAGACCCAGATCAGACGTCGCTTTTTCAAAGCGGCGTCTCACTCTGATCAAGGACTTCATTTTTTCTCTCAATCTCTATTTCTATATCTGCGCTTTATTCCTTTGAAATGTGCATCTATTTATCCCATTTTCTTATTTTACAAACTTGGATTGCAGACGACAATTAGAAAGTTGGCGCCGAAAGGGTTAAATACTATGGGGGAAGGTTAAAACGTGATTTGTTTAGCTACCCGAACAACATTTGAGTCTCCCTCTAGCGGATGGGAGTCTTACTGAATTGCAAACAATGTAGAGCCATACCAGTATGGCCAAGGTTTACACTGTTTGACATTCATTTAACTTTGTACAATGTATAATGTCGTGTCTGTATCTTCACTGTTTACAACGCAACTTAAACAAGAACCTAGTGGTTCATTTGCAAATAACTTGGTACGAAATGCCATTACGCTGTGTTCCACCTTATCACTCTTTCGCTACGTATTGCCTGCATTATGTGTCTTCTGCTTTAAATTTCATTTATTACTCATTTCATACATTTTGTTTCCAAGTGTATAATCGCAGTATCAAAAAGGTACGAGTCATACTGAGACGCGATATTATTTGGCGTTTTACATGAAGTTAAACTACAGTAAAACCCCTCTAAACCGCAATTCTAGTAGAGAAGAATTTCGTTACTTTTAGGAAGGTGGCTGTTTAATGCAGGGTGAAAGTCGAGAGGAACTTTCTGCACGGCTTTCACCCTGCATTAAACTGCTACCTGACTCCAAGACTGATATTTACACTAATTGAACGCCCGGCTTAGAAAGTTTTACTGTACATTGTATCGTTATGTATACAGTAAAACCTCTCTATAACGACCACTAAATTACATTAAGTATTTTGTGTTAAAGGCAGGTGGATGCTTAAAGCAAGGTGAAAGTAAAACAGAACTCTCCTACAGGAGCGTTCTGTTTTACCTTCATCTTGCTTTAAGCAACCACCTGCCCAAAATACCAACAACTAACACAATTTAGTGGCCGATATAGAGAGGTTTTACTGTATGTTGTAATTAACTATACCAAAGCTCATTCGGAATGCTTGTTTTGCAGGCGTTTCCTCCCAGGACCCACCGGACATAAGAAGAATTCTAGGAAGCACCATTCATGGCAGAGAACTTAGAATGGGAGAATTGGGTAAGCGAAGTGAAGACACTATCGCATCACACCGGCCACTGACTAAGATATGCTACACTATCTCTTCACACCGGCCACTGACGAAAACATGCCGCACTATCTCTTCACACCGGCCACTGACTAAAACATGCTACGCTATCTCTACACGCCGGCCACTGACTAAAACATGCTACACTATCTCTTCACACCGGCCACTGACTACACTATCTCTTCACACCAGCCACTGACTAAACATGTTACACTATCTCTTCACACCGGCCACTGACTAAACATGTTACACTATCTCTTCACACCGGCCACTGACTATACTATCTCTTCACACCGGCCACTGACTAAAACATGCTATGCTATCTCTACATACCGGCCACTGACTAAACTATGCTACACTATCTCTAAACACCGGCCACTGACTAAAACATGCTACACTATCTCTTCACACCGGCCACTGACTAAAACATGTTACACTATCTCTTCACACCGCCCACTGACTAAACATGCTGCACTATCTATTCACACCGGCCACTGACTAAAACATGTTACACTACCTCTACACACCGACCACTGACTAAAACATGCTGCACTATCTCTTCACACCGGCCACTGACTAAAACATGCTACACTATCTCTACACACCGGCCACTGACTAAAACATGCTGCACTATCTCTTCACACCGGCTACTGACTAAAACATGCTACACTATCTCTTCACACCGGCCACTGACTAAAACATGCTACACTATCTCTTCACACGGGCCACTGACTAAAACATGCTGCACTATCTCTACACACCGACCACTGACTAAAACATGCTGCACTATCTCTACACACCGGCCACTGACTAAAACATGCTACACTATCTCTACACACCGGACACTGACTAAAACATGCTGCAATATCTCTACCCACCGGCCACTGACTAAAACATGCTACGTTATCTCTACACACCGGCCACTGACTAAAACATGCTACACTATCTCTTCACACCGGCCACTGACTAAAATGCTGCACTATCTCTACACACCGGCCACTGACTAAAACATGCTACGCTATCTCTACACACCGGTCACTGACTAAAACATGCTGCAATATCTCTTCACACCGGCCACTGACTAAAACATGCTGCAATATCTCTACACACCGGCCACTGACTAAAACATGCTACGCTATCTCTACATACCGGTCACTGACTAAAACATGCTGCACTATCTCTACACACCGGACACTGACTAAAACATGCTGCAATATCTCTACACACCGGCCACTGACTAAAACATGCTGCAATATCTCTACACACCGCCCACTGACTAAAATATACTACGCTATCTCTTCACACCGACCACTGACTAAAACATGCTACACTATCTCTACATGCCGGTCACTGACTAAAACATGCTACACTATCTCTACACACCGGCCACTGACTAATACATGCTGCACTATCTCTACACACCGGCCACTGACTAAAACATGCTACACTATCTCTTCACACCGGCCACTGACTAAAACATGCTACACTATCTCTTGACACCGGACACTGACTAAAACATGCTACACTATCTCTTCACACCGGACACTGACTAAAACATGCTGCAATATCTCTACACACCGGCCACTGACTAAAACATGCTACACTATCTCTTCACACCGGACACTGACTAAAACATGCTGCAATATCTCTACACACCGGCCACTGACTAAAACATGTTACGCTATCTCTACACACCGGTCACTGACTAAAACATGCTACACTATCTCTTCACACCGGCCACTGACTAAAACATACTGCACTTTCTCTTCTCACCGGACACTGACTAAACATGCTACGCTATCTCTTCACACCGGTCACTGACTAAAACATGCTGCACTATCTCTACACACCGACCACTGACTAAAACATGCTACGCTATCTCTTCACACAGACCACTGACTAAAACATGCTACGCTATCTCTTCACACCGGCCACTGACTAAAACATGCTACACTATCTCTACACACCGGCCACTGACTAAAACATGCTGCACTATCTCTACACACCGACCACTGACTAAAACATGCTGCACTATCTCTTCACACCGACCACTGACTAAAACATGCTGCACTATCTCTTCACACCGACCACTGACTAAAACATGCTGCACTATCTCTACACACCGGCCACTGATTAAAACATGCTACGCTATCTCTACACACCGGTCACTGACTAAAACATGCTGCACTATCTCTTCACACCGGCCACTGACTAAAACATGCTGCAATATGTCTACACACCGACCACTGACTAAAACATGCTGCAATATGTCTACACACCGGCCACTGACTAAAACATGCTACGCTATCTCTTCACACCGCCCACTGATTAAAATGCTGCACTATCTCTACACACCGACCACTGACTAAAACATGCTGCACTATCTCTTCACACCGACCACTGACTAAAACATGCTGCACTATCTCTACACACCGGCCACTGACTAAAACATGTTGCAATATCTCTACACACCGACCACTGACTAAAACATGCTGCAATATCTCTACACACCGGCAACTGACTAAAACATGCTACACTATCTCTTCACGCCGGCCACTGACTAAAACATGCTGCAATATGTCTACACACCGGCCACTGACTAAAACATGCTACGCTATCTCTTCACACCGACCACTGATTAAAATGCTGCACTATCTCTACACACCGACCACTGACTAAAACATGCTACGCTATCTCTTCCAAATCAACTCGCTTCACAAAATAGAATAGTATCGATGGAAATAAAACCAACATGTATTTGGATGTAATTCAAGATTTTTATGTATTTTCCCTCTCCTTTCCCTGTTGAATTATCATGTAAGAAATAATGAGATCATGAATATTTATTAGCTTAGGTTTTATACTGGAATATGTACACATGAATTTTTGTGGTGATAGAAACTGTAGGGGCAGATCTACAAAAATCATACGTAAAAAGAGCAGACCTAGATCAGACGGCTCCTATACATGTAGAAGCCGTCTTATCTGAGTTAACTCTTTTTGCAAAGGCGTGAAAAAGTGTTTACAGTAAAGTCTCTCTACAACGGCAACAAATATTTTGTGCTAAAGGCAGGTGAATGCTTACAGCAAAGGTGAAAGTAAAACAGAACGCTCCTATAGGAGCGTTCTGTTTTACTTTCACCTTGCTTTAAGCAACCACCTGCCCAAAATACCAACTAATTACCACAATTTGGTGATCGTTATAGAGAGGGTTTACTGTATATGATGGAAAAGGTTCGACTGAACTTGGTCTATATTTTTTTCTATTACGTCTTGCATATTAACCACACTTATAGCTTAGTGATAGGAATATTCAAATAAGTGTCATTATCAGGCTTTTACCCATTCCCTCATATTGACGACTTTTGTGGAACCATTGTGATACATGTAAATAGAGCATTTGCTGCTAGAGGAGCAAATGCTCTATTTATCACAATAGTTTCAGACTGCAAAATTCTCAAAGTTTCCTTTTCTCCTGTTAATGCTCCTTTTCGGTAGATTTATTCAAAGAGGTTGTATCTAAAAATAGCCTATGATGTAATGGGTTAATACAGGTGACAGCATAATGCAAAGTAAATGCTATATAGCAAGCTCCTCTGGGAGCTTTCTGCATGTCATCAACCAGCTGATTAAAAAGTTCCCAATTCCACTTTACTAAATGTTTTGTTTAGCTAATCTTTTATCCCATTTGAACTCATCGCTTACAATAAATGTGTATTTCGTTCATGAATACGAATTGGTGTTAGGCCCAACCGATATATCAACCTGACCTAACATGTACATGTAATCCTTTGTACACATGTGATTATAACAATTCAGCTAATAAATATTCATTATGTCATTGTTTTTTACATGCATATTCAACAGTGAGGGGACTAATCCAGGGATAATTAAAATAGAGCTGGTGTAATTTATCTGTTAGTAAACCCCCGCTAATGCGACCATCTAAAAGAGGTATAATTCTGGGCGCTAGATGCACGTGGTACCTTAATGTAGGACAAAAGTAATGCAGAAAGCTATGAGCTTTCTGCATTACTTTTGTCCTGCATTACGTAACAACCTGCTTATAAAGACACCCATGTTTATTCATTAAATGGCCGCATTAGAGGGGTTCTACTGTACTTTACTTTATCATTGTATAGAGGTAAGATGTTATATGCTTGACGCTCAAATCATATTATCCAGGTCTTCCACGTCACGGCGGGGCAGGAGCCGGACCCCAGCACGCTAACGGGATGATGAGGGGTTGGGACGGAAACCCCCAGACTCTGGGTAATCGATTCGTGGACCCCTGGAGGGACCCGTTCCAAGGTGGACCAGTTCCACCAGTCTTCTTTGGAACTGGATTTATGGGCTGAACTTTTCTTTGTAAGCTATTGATGTGTTAACCATTTCCCAGTTCTATGTTTATTCCAAATTTCAATACTCACTGAATATTTTGGACGCAATAGTTATAATGAAATATTGAAGGTGGAGCATTGTAGTCATTTTAGAAAGTAAAGAAACAGATCTATCAAATTCCATCAGCAAACAAAGCAGACCCAGATCAGACGGCTCCTATAGGAGGTGTCTGATCTTGGTCTTCTCTGTTTGCAAATGCGTTTACATGAAGGAAAGGGTTATATAACGTGTGTTTGATATGCGCGTTGGGTAGGCATGCAGTGAAAATGCAATTAATTATTTATTTAATAGATGGTTTTGGAATTAAGATAGATCATTTCTATAAAATGCCAAATGTTTTATTAAACAAACTTATATAAGGTCAGGTCTTAACCCATTCCCTCATGTTGACACTTCTGTAAAATTCACATTCTGAAACCATTGTGATATATACAGCAGGAACAAATACTGTATCTATCACAATGGCTTCAAAACAACAAACCTCTTAAAATTACATTTATAGTTTGTAATAAATGCTCATTTTCAGTAGATTTATTCAAAGAGGTTGGTTCTAAAAATAGCATATGAGGCAATGGCTCTAAAATATGTCTATGAGGTAATGAGTTAATATGTAAGCATTGACCCTTTGAACGAGGGAAGCGAATGTACTGGCATTAAGAAACAGGTGTAGATCCAGAATAGACGGATACTAGAAGAGTCCTCTGATCAAGGTCTGTCTTGTTTGCTATTCAAAATCATCACGCAAATCATACCATTTCATACTGACTTAATATGGACCATTAATATCAGTTGTGTTCTATTACTTCTTTCATCCCTTAGATAACGTTCTGAATAATACGGAATTTTATATTTTGCATAAGCAGAGCTACAGATAAAGGTGCATACCCAAATACTAAAATCATCATTTCTCAACCAAACCATTTACTGTGACCACTCTTTAGAATCGTCTCGAAGAGACGATTCTAAAAAGTGGTCACAGTATAGGGTTTGGTGGAGAAATAAAGATTCTATTCTTGAAAATGTTGAAAGGTACGCACTTGATCTGGACCTCTGAATTCCGTACTCCATTTTTTAAGTGCTTTGCTTCTAGTTTGTCACGTTGGTTGTTATCTAGTTTGTCAGACCATATTAACTCTTTCTGCGCCAACGTAATCGTCTTCTGCTACCCAATCTTGTTAAACTTTTCGGGAAATTGAAGAACTGTGGCAAATAAATGCAAGTTTCAAAGGACTAAACAGCAGATACGTCGTATACAACCAGATGTTGAGACAAACAGTGATGTCCCCGATTAGACTGACCGGCGACTGTCATTGTTGGCCGTTGTGTATTTTGGCGATGAAAGAGTTTCCACTTTAAATGCTTATTTAATGGAATGACGCATCAGTGACAGAGTCCATTCAAGATTAAAGACAAACTTTCTTAGCGTACTTTGAATTTTAAATGACGAACAATGGAGACCCTGATCAAAGGACTCTACCTTCACATGTCCCCGCATTCAAGGGGTTATTGTCGATTTCTCATGGGTGATTGGCACAGTAAAACCTTATGATCATTAACAAAATGCTTATTTCAGGTTCTTTTAGGCAGGTAGTAGCTTAATGTAGAAAACGTAAAAATAAATTCACAAATCTACCAAAGGAGCATTCTGGGTTACCTTTGCCCTGTATTAGGTAACAAACGCCCCATCCCCCGCTTTTTTAGAATTCCGTTTTAAACCTGTGGGCGCTTAAGTATTTAAAACAGAAATAAGAGCCGCTGTCTGGGTAAAAGAGAGTCTTATTACATTGCGGACAGTGCAGACCGGACAAGACGCTACGCCATTGACGTGCTGTCTGGACAATGTCTTCACTGTTTGTCAACCGTTCAAATAAGTAATTGTTTGTACAGTTGAACTTCGATATCTCGAACTTAAAGGGACCATAGAAATAACTTCGAGATACCTCTATATAACGGCCACTATATCACATCAAGTATTTTGTGTTAAAGGCAGGTGGTTGCTTAAAGCAAGGTGAAAGTAAAACAGAACGCTCCTGTAGGAGCGTTCTGTTTTACTTTCACCTTGCTTTAAGCAGCCACCTGCCCTTAATACCAACTAATTGACACAGTTTAGTGACCGTTATAGAGAGGTTTTACTGTAACAGAAGTTCGAGTCATCCTATTTCTAATCTGAACCGTTTCTAAAGTTCACAGCTTATGCTAAAAACTAGGAGCTTTTAGCATTACTTTCGACCTGCATGTGCTGTCACATGTTTTTCTTGATATGCGTAGTGATACATTTAAGAACAATTCTATATTGTAAATTGCGGGAGGACCGAACTTTTACATCAAGTTATCCTGTTGTTCCAGTTATCCGAGTTCGAGAAATATAAGAACCGATGATATGATGTGTTTTTTTCCTTCCCAGATACTATGAAGAGGCCGTGTCATGACGTACAACCAAATACTTTCATTCGAGCGACAACGAGGCTGATACCACCCTAACAAAACACCGTGCCTACGTTATATCTACGTTATAGATTAAGTTATCTCTTTCCAATATTCAAACGTTTTTTTCACTGCTTTGCAAACAGAATAGACCCTGATCAGGCGGCTCCTACAGGAGTCGTCTGATCTGGGTCTACTCTATTTGCAAATGCGTAGACATGCGTTTAAATGTTATTTTCCGTTAAAAGAGGTGTGTAAAATACATACATATTGAAATACGTGTACAAGTGAGAAAACACACATTTGACTATAATAGTGAACTCAAGGTATATTACTGACTCTGATTTTCCAGAGACAGATTTCATTGAAACTATTTATAGGATTCTATTTGTAATGTTATACTTATATACACTTGTTTGCAGATATTTGTAATTTGCGATTTCTTAGTTTAAATGAATAATTTGAAACATGAATAAAAAATATTTCCATCTATCGGCATTCTCTTTTTTGATTTCCGAGGTGAGTTTTAGCGCTTAGTGTGGTTTGATGGTATACAGGCCAATATAATAAATACTTGTCTTGGTCCGTGCTGTTTACAAATGACAGCTAATTCGTTTGATTTGGCATGTGCTATTTACAAATGGCAGCTAACTCGTTGGTATTGGCCTATGCTGCTTACAAATGACAGCTAACTCGTTTGTCTTGGCCTGTGCTGTTTACAAAAGGCAGCTAACTCGTTGGTATTGGCCTATGCTGTTTACAAATGGCAGCTAACTCGTTGGTCTTGGCCTGTGCTATTTACAAACGGCAGCTAACTCGTTGGTCTTGGCCTGTGCTTTTTACAAATTGCAGCTAACTCGTTGGTCTTGGCCTGTGCTATTTACAAATGGCAGCTAACTCGTTGGTCTTGGCCTGTGCTATTTACAAATGGCAGCTAACTCGTTGGTATTGGCCTATGCTGTTTACAAATGACAGCTAACTCGTTTGTCTTGGCCTGTGCTGTTTACAATGACAGCTACCTCGTTTGTCTTGGACTGTGCTGTTTACAAATGACAGCTAACTCGTTTCTAGCACTCAATGAGTTCATTTGAAATAAGCTAAGTCATGCCTGAAGGGTAAATAGGGATGCCTTGTTTTCAATAGAAACGTATAGTAAAACTTTGAAAATCTTCTCCTCTGAAACTGGAAGGTTCTCAACTTTCACATTTGGCACATAGCATCATGTTCAGGTCCTCTACAAAAGTTATATAAATTATGTCCCTTGGTTCAAAATTGGCCCTGCCCCAGGGATGGCTAATTTTCAATAGAAACAAATAGAGAAAACTTTGAAAATCTTCTCCTCTGAAACTTAAAGGTTTTCTGCCTTCATATTTGGCACATAGCATCATGTTCAGGTCCTCTACAAAATTTATATAAATTATGCCCCTGGGGTCAAAATTGGCCCTGCCCCAGGGGTGACTAATTTTCAATAGAAACAAATAGAGAAAACTTTGAAAATCTTCTCCTCTGAAACTGGAAGGTTCTCAGCTTTCATATTTGGCACATAGCATCATGTTCAGGTCCTCTACAAAAGTTATATAAAATTATGCCCATTGGGTCAAAATTGACCCCGTCCCAGGGGTTGCTAATTTTCAATAGAAACAAATAGAGAAAACTTTGAAGATCTTCTCCTCTGAAACTTAAAGGTTCTCAGCTTTCATATTTGGCACATAACATCATGTTCAGGTCCTCTACAAAGTTATATAAATTATGTCCCTGGGTTCAAAATTGGCCCCAATAGAAACATAATTAAGTGAAAACTTTGAAAATCTTCTCCTGAAACTGGAAGGTTCTCAGCTTTTCATATTTGGCACATAGAATCCTAATCAGGTCCTCTGCAAATCTTATATTAATTATGCCTCTGGGGTCAAAATTGGCCCCGCCCCAGGGGTGCCTTGTTTTCTATAGAAATATATAGTGAAACACTGAAAATCTTCTCCTCTGAAACTGGAAGGTTCTCAGCTTTCATATTTGGCACATAGCATCATGTTTAGGTCCTCTATAAAAGTTGTATAAATTATGCCCCTGGGGTCAAAATTGCCCCCGTCCCAGGGGTAGCCAATTTTCAATAGAAAAGTATATGTAGTGAAAATTTTGAAAATCTTCTCTTCTGATTGTCTGATGAGCGATGTCAGGGCCATTCTGGCCCTCTCGTTTATGATGTGAGTGCGCTGACACAATATAATACACAGACAGATAAACTTACGGAAGGGATGAAATTGGTTTATCTATGTTCTAAATAAATTCTTTTTTATTATTATTCTTATCTATATATAAGCATTAAATACATTTTATTTTAAATGTTCTATAATTACACATTGAATATAACCTGTTTTGTATATAAAATGTACATGTATCTATGTGAAGCGGTTTTGAACGCACATATCCTGTGTGAAAAGAGCGCTATATAAATGTGGTATAATAATAATAATAATAATAATAATAATAATAATATCAAACCGATCCACACGGTTACCAGATATAGTCACTGACAATTGAATTCTAATTTAATCTATCTATCCAGAGTTAGCTATTTCAACTTGAACTGTGCAAATAATAGGAAAATCTCTACATGACATTACAGCATGTAATTATTGACTTTTAACACTATGTATACGTCTTCTTACGACTTTGCAACACAAGTATACCCATATCAGACAGCTCCTTTTTGAGCTGTATGACAAGGGTCTGCTCTGTTTGCTTATGAAGTTATATAAATCTGCTTCTACCGTTTCTGCGATGACCAAGATATTATTTTAACCCTTCTCTTGCTGAATTTTAAAATACATTTCTCCTTCTTTACCCATGCCATGTTGTATAATTACACATATATTCGCTGTGTACAAGTATTTCTCTGTGCAATCACTGCTGTGGAGCTGTCTCATCTGGGTCTTCACTATTTACAGGTAGGTATATTGACGTGAATAGCACGAGATGGGTTAATATTCATGATGTCGTGATTTCTTACATGAATATTCATCGAGTAAAATGTAAACACTGTAGTAAATTTATATTATGTAAATTGCATTTCCCCAGCCTGTTTAGGAACAAACAAGTCAACGCTAATTTGACTATATGGTTAATTACGGAGAGATGGGTTTTAATACAGCAGTTAATTAACCCTTCCCCTGATCTATGTTTATTACAAATTTCAGTGTCTACTGAATATTCATGAACGACATAGTTCAAACGAACTATGGAAAGTGGAAAATTGTAGTCACTTTAGAAAGTAAAGAAATATATCTTTCAACTTCCATTAGCAAACAGAGCAGACCCTGATCAGACGGCTCCTAATCTGGGCATTTTCTGTTTGCCGATGCGTGAAAATACCTTTATATGAAGGAAAGGGTTATGTACATGTAAAACAGTGTAGAACGGCAGCTCTACATACTAATTTACACGTTCGTGCATACAGATAGGGCGGAGATTGGGTAACCCAAATTCGTGTTACTCAAATGGTTTAAGTTGCTCAATGTCTATCGTCCAAATGTATATCATGGTTTATAATGCTATATGACCACCATGGATGCCAAATGCTTCCACAAAAGATTAAATGAAATACAGTAATACCCCTTTAAACCGGAATTCTAGTAGAAAAGGATTAAGATACTTTTAGGCAGATGGCTGCTTAATGTAGGGTGAAATTCATGGAGAAATCTTTCTGCATGACCTTCACCCTGCATTAAGCAAGCACCTATCTCCAATATCGATATTTTACTAAATGTAACGTCCTGTATAGATGGGATTAACTGTAACAGCAAATACACTCCATAAATAGTGCATCGAAATGACCACCGCACAAGTTAGAAAAAAACCCACTAGCTCATTTTTTTTATTACAGCATGAACGTTTTAAAAGCTTTGATGATGTATATTGCATCAGTCACCACTGCCGTGAAACGTATACATGTATGTGTTGGAATGCATTGTTTTATGTACTAACTATTGTTGTATGTGTTGGAATGCATTGTTTTATGTACTAACTATTGTTGTATGTGTTGGAATGCATTGTTTTATGTACTAACTATTGTTGTATGTGTTGGAATGCATTGTTTTATGTACTAACTATTGTTGTATGTGTTGGAATGCATTGTTTTATGTACTAACTATTGTTGTATGTGTTGGAATGCATTGTTTTATGTACTAACTATTGTTTGGCAGTTCTTATAAAGTAAGCAGTTCATTTAAGAACTAGTTCTGTTGTCTGTACAGTAAGAACCCTGTCACCCCAAATGTCACTGAAAGCGAACGTTTGGACGAAGCATGCTAGTTCATAATGCAACATTTACTATAAATTCATCCAAAACATCGGGAATTAGTCCCACATGACGTTGACACTTTAACTCTTACAGTGCGGGTAACGAGTCACTGATGTCCTTTGCAAACAATGTAGACCCAGATGAGAGGGTTCCTATAAAAGTCTGCACTGTTTGTCATTACTTTTGATACACTTTTCTTTAAATAGCCGTAAATAGTCAACGTAAGCTTGACCTTTTTGAATTTTGGAACAGTTCATTTGGAAATTCAGCGTTGTATTGGTTAGTGTCAAGACAATGAGATATTCAAATGTATTTCCATCCGTACTTTTTATATTTCTTTCTAGTTTTCTTTGTTGAACAAAAATGAAGAGCAAACATATCTATATATAGGACAACAGTAGTAATTAGACAGACAGTTGGAAATAAATCTTCGGCGTGCTAAGGTCAAGGTTGTGGTCACATTTTTCAAACAGTTTGTACCCAAGTCCCGAGGTTATTAAATGTTTTACTTGAGTCTGAGATCAACCCAAGGTACCAGGGTCCAAGGTTATGAAACTTCTGAGTCTGAGTCTGAGTCTGAGATCATTCTCAAATATCTGATTGGTCAGATTCTGAGCTAGCTCAGAATCTGACCAATCACATGTTTGAGAATGATCTCAGACTCAATCAAAAAGCTTTATAACCTCGGAGCTAGATACTTGAGAATTAACTCAGTCTCATACACAGAATCTTTATAACCTGGGCCCCAGATGTAGCAACAAGAAACAGCCACACGGCGTCTCATCTGGCCCCGAGGTTATAAAACTTTTTGTTTGAGTCTGTCACAGTGTGTATGTTTATCATCACTTGTACGACCTTGTTGTACAAGCGCGCTTTTATGGCGACGTGGTAGAGTGAATGACTGCGAACCTGGCGATCCGGGTTCGATCCCAGGTCTTAGCGGGTATGTTTCTTTATAAGTACACCCGGTTACAAGTCTGAGATCATCCTCAAGCATCTGACCACTCAGATATCTTTGAGAATGATCTCAGACTCAGAATCAGAAGTTTTATAACCTTGAACCCTGGATCCAACCGGTCAAAAACTCATATCTTTCAAACTAAATGGAAGATAGCCTTTCTCGATTTTTTTTATCGACGACGATTTACTCAATGTGACTAAAATTAACCCTTACTTCACGAAATCACACGGGACTCCACATTTTAATCAATTTCTCCATAAATACGACTTTGCGAACAGAGTAGACCCAGATCAGACGGCTCCAGTAGGAGCCATCTGATCAAGGTCTGCTCTGTTTGCTTATGGAATAATATAGATTCGATTTTACAATTACTGCCATGGTAAAAAATCATGTGTTATCATGTGCAATAATGAAAAATAATCTGATTAATATCCATGATGTAATTACTTCTTAAATGAATATTAATGGAGTAAAGGTTTAAGAAGTTAAGTTCAATAATTGGGCATTAGTGGCTGTGAGCACAGTGAAAATTTTCTGAAGTGTAAATCTGGAGTGTGGTCTCGTAGTAAAACAATGGTCATTTTGAATTTCCATCAAAAATATGTGCGACCGCTGGGGAAAAGTATATTACGATGCAGTAAATAAATGAAATAAAATTAAATACTAGTTGGAATTTTCTATCAGACATTTAAATAAAAACTAATCTCGCAGTAAATCATAGGAACTTTCAACTCCCGTCAAAGAGTGGCTGCGGTTATCGCCGCAGCCAATAAATGACATCCATTTCAGATCCCTAGTTAGACGACGTGTTCGAAGCCCGGTGCCTGATCTGGATATACACTGTTACTGTACCGGTGGTTATATAGTTATACCTCTCTGTATGTAGATATTTAATTAATAAACACAGGGGTATGAGGACATGTGGTTGCTTAACCCTTTCCTTCATATAAGAGCCGTCCTATAGGAGCCGTCTGACCAGGGTCTGCTCAGTTTGCTTATGAAATTTGAAAGATCTGTGTCTTTACTTTCTAAAATGGCTACAATGTTAAACCATCCATATATCAATGTAACTATTTTTGCCATGAATATTCAGTAGGTATTGAAATTTAGAATTAACGTAGAACAGGGAAAGTGCTAATGAAGGACCAAAGTAATGCAGAAAGCTCCCATGAAAATATTCTTCATAACCAATATCCTGCATTTACCCACCAGCTGCTCTCCTAGACCCTTTATAAGATTTGTTTTGAATAAATGTTGTAAAACAGCTTTATTTTGTCCCTTACGGTTCGTCATTGACAGATAGACTACCCTTTAACCCTTTCGGCGCCACATTTCTAATTGTCGTCTGCAAACCACTTTTGTTAAATCATTTGGTAAAGCGAGGAAATGAGATAAATCAAGGAAAAAAAATTCAAAGGAATAAAGCACGGACATAGAAATAGAATTTGAGACAAAAAGTGAAGTCCCTGATCAGACGCTGCCTTGAAAAGGCGGCGGCTGATCTGGGGCTCCACTATTTGTTGTGGTGCATTTTTGCGACATCGGCGGTGAAAGGGTTAAAATAAGCAAAACACACGTTTGTCAACATTAAATGTCGTAAAAGGTTACACACTAATTCATCAAATGCATAATGACGTGCAGAAGTTTATGGTTAACTATTGATATACGTTTTGCAACGTGAACGTACTTTGAGACGTCCAATCACGTTTACCTCTTTTTATCGATGTTAGTATATTTGCTCATAACATGGTCGACTGCCTGGTTCATTGAATATGTTGGTTGACTGACTAGTTGACCGACTTGCTGTTTAACACTTTTCATGTTCTATGTTTATATAAATGTTCAATACCTACTGAAATATAGAACTCTGTGGCCATTTTAGAAACTAAAATAATAGATCCGTCAAACCAATTAGTAAGCAGAGCAGACACTGATCCGACGGCGTTACGCTCCATGGCTGTATAGAATTCATCCATCTAGTTATAGCGTTACGCTCTATGACAGCATAGAGTCCATCAGATCTAGTTAGAGCGTAACGCTCTGTGGCTGTGTAGAGTTCAGCCATCTAGTTAGCATGACGCTCTATGGTTGTGTAGAGATCATCCATCTAGTTACAACGCTGCATTCTATGGCTGTTTAGATTTCATCCATCTAGTTAGAACTTTATGCTCTATGTCTGTGTAGAGTCCGTCCCGTCTAGTTATAACGTCACACTCTATGGCTGTGTAGAGTCCATCCTGTCTAGTTATAGCTTTGCGCTCTATGGCTGTGTAGAGTTCATCCTGTCTAGTTATAGATTTGCACTCTTTGGCTGTGTAGAGTCCATCCATCTAGTTATACCTTTACGCTCTATGGCTAGTTACAGTGTTGCGCTATATGGCTGTGTAGAATCCATCCCATCTAGTTACAGTGTTGCGCTCTATGGGTGTGCAGAGTTCATCCAATCTAGCTACAGTGTTGTGTTCTATGGCTGTGTAGAGTTCATCCCATCTAGTTATAATGTTGCACTCTATGGCTGTGTGGAGTCCATCCTGTCTAGTTACAGTGTTGCGCTCTATGGATGTGTAGAGTCCATACCGTCTAGTTTGAGTGTTGCGCTCTATGGGTGTGTAGAGTCCATCCCATCTAGTTACAGTGTTGCGCTTTAATGCTGTGTAGAGTCTATCCCATCTAGTTATATCGTTACACTCTATGACTGTGTAGAATTCACCCTATCTAGTCATACTGTTACGCTCTATGGCTGTGTAGAGTACATCCCGTCTAGTAATCGCTTTAGGCTTTATGGCTGTGTAAAGTTCATCTCATATACTCACAGAGTTACGCTCTACGGCTGTGTAAAACCCATCCCATCTAGTTATAGCGTCACGCTCTTTGGCTGTGTAGAGTCCATCCATCTAGTTATACCTTTACGCTCTATGGCTGTGTAGAGTCCATCCCGTCTAGTTACAGTGTTGCGCTCTATGGCTATGTAGAGTCCATCCTATCTAGTTAGAGTGTAGCGCTCTATGGCTGAGTAGAGTCCATCCCATCTAGTTATAGCTTTGCGCTCTATGGCTGTGTAGAGTCTATTCCGTCTAGTTATAGCTTTGCGCTCTATGGCTATGTAGAGTATATCCCATCTAGTTATAGCTTTGCGCTCTATGGCTGTGTAGAGTCCATCCAGTCTAGTTATAGCTTTGCGCTCTTTGGCTTTGTAGAGCCCATGCATCTAGTTATAACTTTACGCTCTATGGCTGTGTAGAGTCCATCCCGTCTAGTTACAGTGTTGTGCTCTATGGCTGTATAGAGTCCATTTCATCTAGTTACAGTGTTGCGCTCTATGGGTGTGTAGAGTCCATCCCATCTAGTTACAGCATTGCACTCTATGGCTGTGTAGAGTCCATTCCATCTAGTTACAGTGTTGCGCTTTATGGCTGTGTAGAGTATATCCCGTCTAGTTATACCGTCACACTTTATGGCCGTGTAGAGTCCATCCCATCTAGTTATAGCGTCACGCTCTTTGCCTGTGTAGAGTCCATCCATCTAGTTATAGTTTTGCGCTCTATGGCTGTGTAGAGTCCATCCCGTCTAGTTATACCGTCACACTCTATGGCTGTGTAGAGTCCATCCCATCTAGTTATAGCTTTACGCTCTATGGCTATGTAGAGTCCATGCCGTCTAGTTATAGCTTTACGCCCTATGGCTGTGTAGAGTCCATCCCGTCTAGTTATACCGTCACACTCTATGGCTGTGTAGAGTCCATCCCATCTAGTTATAGCTTTACGCTCTATGGCTATGTAGAGTCCATCCATCTAGTTATAGCTTTGCGCTCTATGGCTGTGTAGAGTCCATCCATCTAGTTATAGCTTTACGCCCTATGGCTGTGTAGAGTCCATCCCGTCTAGTTATAGCGTCACACTCTATGGCTGTGTAGAGTCCATCCCGTCTAGTTATAGCTTTGCGCTCTATGGCTGTGTTGAGTTCATCCATCTAGTTATAGCTTGCGCTCTATGGCTATGTAGAGTCCATCCCGTCTAGTTATAGCTTTGCGCTCTTTGGCTGTGTAGAGTCCATCCCGTCTAGTTATAGCGTCACACTCTATGGCTGTGTAGAGTCCATCCCGTCTAGTTATAGCTTTACACTATATGGCTGTGTAGAGTCCATCCCGTCTAGTTATAGCTTTACGCTCTATGGCTGTGTTGAGTTCATCCATCTAGTTATAGCTTTGCGCTCTATGGCTATGTAGAGTCCATCCCGTCTAGTTATAGCTTTGCGCTCTATGGCTATGTAGAGTCCATCCCGTCTAGTTATAGCTTTGAGCTCTTTGGCTGTGTAGAGTCCATCCCGTCTAGTTATAGCGTCACACTCTATGGCTGTGTAGAGTCCATCCCGTCTAGTTATAGCTTTACGCTCTATGGCTGTGTAGAGTCCATCCTGTCTAGTTATAGCTTTGCGCTCTATGGCTGTGTTGAGTTCATCCATCTAGTTATAGCTTTGCGCACTATGGCTGTGAAGAGTCCATCCCGTCTAGTTAAAGCTTTGCGCTCTATGGCTATGTTGAGTTCATCCATCTAGTTATAGTTTTGCGCTCTATGGCTGTGTAGAGTCCATCCCGTCTAGTTATAGTGTCACGCTCTTTGTCTGTGTAGAGTCCATCCCGTCTAGTTAAAGCTTTGCGCTTTATAGCTGTGTAGAATCCATCCAACTAGCTACAGTGTTACGTTCTATGAATGAGCGCTAACCGGGGGAGCTACTGCATTATCAACTCCTTACCTCATATAAACACTTCTGACGCATTTCCAATCAGTAGACCCAGATCAGACGGTCGTTTATCAGGATCTGCTCTGTTTATTTACATAATAATATTGACCTACAGTTTCTACTACAGCCAAATGTCCAGTATAAAAAAATCAGCTAATCTATACTCTTAATGTCATTATTTCTTGCATGGATATTAATCAGATACAGAGTTAACCCATTCTTCCATAAATACTCCTTTCTACGCCTTTGCAAACAGATAGACCCAGATCAGACGGCTCCTGTAGGAGCCGTCTGCTCAGGGTCTGCTATGTTTGCTACATGAAATAATATAGATATGGTTCTACAGTTTCTGTCAGGGCTAAAATATGACGTGTTCATATACTATTAAGAAAATGCATCTAGTTAAGATTGATGGTGTCATTATTTCTTGCATGAATATTAATCAGGTGAAGATGTAAAGGACTTGGTGTGACCCAATTGGTGACTGAACCCCTAATCTCCCACTTCTAAAGCGAACGCTGTACAGAATAACCTGTTCTAAGTGGCCATTCATTTATTGAACATAGGAGTCTTAAATTCAGGAGGTTGCTTAATGCAGGGTAAAAGTAATACAGAAAGTTCCTATAGGAGCTTTCTGCATTACTTACCTGCATGGACGCCGAGTTGTTCAGCCTATCATCTGGGTCCAAACCCCTTGCTAAGGTGATCCCATATTCACATATAGCAGCGAAAGAGAATAATTTCACTGCCACTAGCAAATATATGATGATTTGTTATCTAATCAGTGAACAATCAGGGATTTGGGTCTACACTGTTTGAATATCACGTAGGCTGGTTTTGTTATGGTATGGCTCAGTAAAACCTCTCTATAACGGCCATTAAATTGTGTTAATTAGTTGGTATATTAGGGCAGGTGGCTGCTTAAAGCAAGGTGAAAGTAAAACAGAACGCTTCTATAGGAGCGTTCTGTTTTACTTTCACCTTGTTTTAAGCAACCACATGCCTTTAATACAAACTATTTGATGTTATCTAGTTGCCGTTATAGAGAGGTTTTACAGTATATTGTAAACGGTAATGTTCTACAAGTGTGTTGTTGTGATCGCGAGTTTGAGTTGCGTACAATACATGCGCTATCAGAGCTACAGATAAACGTTCGCACTCAAATATTAAAATCGTCATTTCTCCACCAAACCCTATGTTTTGACCACTCTTTAGAATCGTCTCTTCGAGGCAATTCTATAGAACTGTCACAGCATAGGGATTGGTGGCGAAATAAAGAAATAATTCTTGAAAATGTTTTAATTTATGCATTTTTTCTGGACCCCTGCCTACATTAGGCTCGCATTTAACAACTATAAGAGTAACAGCGGACATTTTCTGTTACAAATTCAAAAAGATAAAGCAGTGATCTACTGTCACTTTAGAGGTTGTGGGTAATCTGATCTGAATCTGCACTGCGTTTCCTGAATCCACAACCTCTCTACGTGCTATTTATACACAGTGCTCTCTAAGTTTTTGAAAACAATACTCGATTTGAAGGGTGTCCACGTGTGTTCACTGTGTAGTTTGTGATCGCGGGAACCGTCTAAACAGTGTATGCACTTATTGCTTCATGCACGGGTTCTAATCTTTAACTCATTCCCTCATATTGACGACTTTTAACGACCCTGTAAAAGTCACTTTGTGAAACCATTGTGATAAATGTAGCAAATGCTCTATTTATTACAATGGTTTCAAAACTACAAAATTCTAAAGATTTCCTTTTCTCTATTTAATGCTTCTTTTCGGTAGGTTTATTCAAAGAGGTTGTATCTAAAAATAGCATATGAGGTAATGGGTTAAAGCCCATTGATACCGGTTCATGCAATGTACACAAGGTTACATAGTGACACTAGTTCTGTCCCTTTTGTTGTTCAAGGAAGCCCCGGCGGACAGTGAGTGTGCTATAACATTGTAGGTCGAAATGATATATACATGCACCCTTAACCTTATGAATAATTATGCACGAATATATAATACCATGAATATTTATAGACATGTTTAAGAAGTGATAAAAATGTATCTAAACGGAGACCTCCGTTCCCGAGTACTTATTTTCTCCGACTGAAAATCAATTAGCCCTTCAAGGCTGTCATTCGAATCTCAGCCTGGGCATTTAGACTTTTCATGTGGAGAAGCCTTCCAGCCGGCTTGCGGAAGGTCGGTGGTGCAATATTCTCCGTGCACGGAAAATAATCTTGGGTTTTCCTCCACCTGTAATTTTCTGGACATCGCGATATGACTGAAACATGACTGACGTAAAGCCCAATACACCCCCCCCCCCAAAAAAAAAATCCACACCAAAACAAACAACAAACAAACACACCCAAACAAAAACAACAAAGGTACCTAAGCAATAGAGCATTATGTCAAGACGGAAACCGAGCAGACCCTGAATAGACAACACCTACAAAAATATATCTGATCTAGGTATATTTAGTTTGCAAGGACGTCTCTATATTTGAAGTAAAGGGTTAAAAGATGCAAACTTGGTATTCTAATGCAGTTTGTCAAAGCAAATACAAAGAAGGTAAAGCAAACGAGAACATACGAACATGTGCATGTACAGTAAACCACCCTAAAGTACCATTTCAAAAGGAATCAAATTCTGTTCAGTTTCAATTTCTGAGAAGCTAACTGAACGAGTGTCAAACAGCATGGATCCCGATGAGATGTCAAATAATTTCACCTGGGTCCAGGCTATTTGCAACAGTCAGGTCGCGAATAAGGGGATAGGCATTGTTTTATATTATGACATATGCAACACATGACACCAACTGTAAGCAAACACGTTATTAGCAAAAAGCATTACCTTACAGGCTATTTTCAAATACAACCTCTTTGAATGAATCTACCGAAAAGGAGCATTAACTAGAGAAAAGGAATTTTTTTAGAATGTTGTAGTTTGAAACCATTGTGATAAATAGAGCATTTGCTCCTTTAGGAGCAAATGTTCTGTTTATCACAATGGTTTCACATGGTGACTTTTACAGAGTCGTCAAAAGTCGTCAATATGAGGGAATGGGTTAATCTCTGACGTGACGGTCCTGATCTATTCTGTTTACAAAGCAATTCAACTGCGTATCTATTGTGTAAAGGGTTGGTGAAGAGTGATTATTGTTCTTTAACCTATTCCCTCATATTGACGCCTTTTGACACCTTTGTAATTTTAGTCACCTTTTTGAAACCATTGTGATAAATACAGCATTTGCTCCATGAGAGCTTCAAGATATCGAAACTCGTGATATCGAAGTTCAGCTGTATGTTTAATAATTGTACGCCAAGCCACCGACGTTATGCACTAAACTCTTAATACAACGACCGCTGACTTACTCATTAACTCTTCCCAGGGCGAACCTGTTATTATACATGTATATACATGTATACCGACAGTTTGGATCCAGATGAGATACCGAGGAGTAACTCGGCGTCTCATCTGGATCCAAACTGTTGCATGCTTTTATTATGTTTTTGAAACCAAAAGGAATAAAATCACACAGACGGCATAATTTGGCAGTGAAAAGGTTATAGTAAGTCGTAGTTTAATGTATGACCTAATGTCTGTGGAAAGTTATGTTAAAATCTCACACATGAGCTTTCAGTATTACTTTCGTTCTAACCCTTTCCTCCATATAAACGCCTTTTCACGCATTTGCAAACAGAGTCGACCCAGATCAAACGGCTCCTATAGGAGCCGTCTGATCTGGTTCTGTTTTGTTTGCTTTTGGCATGATATAGATCAGATTCTATAGGTTTTGCCATAGCACCCCCTCCTCAAAAGTTAACATTATCAACATGTCATGTAATAAATATTGATGATGTCATTATTTCAATGATGTTTAGAGAGTCTTTTAAAAACTTGTAATACGTTAGCCTGTAGAGAATACGTTTTGTGCACTCAAAACTTTTCTTTAGACTTTTATTATATTGATATAGAAACGAAAATCTTGACAATCTGAGGGTCAAAAGGGTTACTAATGAGTCGCACCGAATTCATTTTTTTTATACAGAAGGTAGGCACAGAACTGCCCGCGGAGTGCTAGAGGTTCAAGTATATAAAGCATAACGAAAGTGGAGAAATAACGTAGCCTTGGCTTATGCCGACACTCGCGGTCTGCTGTAACTGACCGCTGATGAATTACTCTGTACCGCATGTACGTTTTCTCTATACGTACATTTAGTAGTATTTCCCTGTCCGATCAATTGAACCCCTTTAATGCTGAATTATCACAGTGGAATATCCCATCAGTGGCTAGCACCTCAGTGTGAAAGGCTAAAACTTGTTAGATTGTTTAGAATGACGGAGCAGATCCTGATCAGAGAGATCCTCTAGGAGCCCTCTGGCCTAGATCTACACTGTTGCAAATGCCAGTCCAAGCGTATCCCACGACCATATGGTTAATAACGAATAAACCCAATGGTTGGACCACAAACGTAAATTACGTATGGACTGCCGATCTTTGTCATTACAGTGTCGATAGGGAAATATTTGTATTCATACGTCGATCTTACGTTTTAATTTTAAACGCAGCTGGATTACGTAATGGTGTGTTTACACACAGTATCTTTGACACTTAAACCTATGTCTAGAAGTTGTCAGTGTAAATACAGTATATCCCCTCTGATGCGACCACAAGAGGTATAATTCTATATCTTCAATACAGGTGGTTGCTTAATGCAGGGCGAAAGTTATGCAGAAAGCTCCCACCAGAGCCTTCTGCATAATCTTTGCCCTGCATTAAGCAACCATCTGCTTATACAGACATCTATTTTCATTCACAAACTGGTCGCATTAGAAGAAATCTACTGTATGTAAAAACACAGTCTGTATTGTTTTGTGACATTTGAATTTTCTGGCTCTTCGGATAAACAATAATGACGAAAATATGGACCAAACGTAATAAGAAAATTACAGTTTTCTGGAAATTGTTATTTCCATTTTATTAACAATGTTGCAGTAGTGCTAACAACATGCTTTGAAATAACTACCAGAACTAGGTTACACATTATCAATAATTACATTATATTAGATGAAGACATGTCGTCTAAACTCACCATTGTCTTGATGACGTAAAATGAGGTTGACGAATCAGGAAATAAAAACAAAGACCGCGGCTTGAGTTGTTTGAACTGAGCATAATGAAAATGTATATGACATTTGACGTCGGTGGTTAAATGACAGCTGTGATGTCATCCATGGACAATTAACTACAGAAGCATTTTAAACTTTGCAAGATGTGCTATAAAAGGCCCGAAAAATGTTTGATGGACAACAAGACGAGACCTGGAGTGGTGGTGAAAACATCGCGAAAGAACTTAAACACACTATTTACATCTAAATAAATCTGAAACTTGAATTGAAACTACCAGGAAAACAGATACTCCAGGGGTATGTATGCCTAATTATGCTTCATCTTCAATAGTGTATGCCAAGTTGTTGTTTAATCCTTTCGCTGCCAACTTTTGTCGTCTGCAAACTGTCGTCTGCTATAAATTTTCAGTTTTTATTGTTTCTTTAATTTTGTTTCATAAAATAGAAATAGTAACAAACAGTTTAGATCCTGATGAAACGCCGAGTTACTCGGCGTCTCATCTGGATCAAAACTGTTTGCATAGGCAATGGCAGATGCGACATTGGCAGTGAAAGCGTTATCTTTGCTCCACAAATACATGTTATAACGCATTTGCAAACAGAGTAGACTCACATCAAACAGCTCCTGTAGAGGCCGTCTGATCAGGATCTGTTCTGTTTGCAAATGGAAATATACAGAAAACATTCTGCTGCTTTTACCATGTCGAAAACCTTCCATGTTCATATGCCATTATACTATTTTCTCACATACCTTCCCTTATCTCCGAGTTAGAACAACGGGTTAAGATTTCCTTATCTGTAACACGTGTAAGATCACTTTAGAACATATATGACGTCATACCATAGAAACCGATGTTTACATGTCATTCAAACGGCGAAAATGCACTTTTTTGATATGTGAGAAAAAGAATCTGATGCTCGTTGTCTTTTAAGATCACATGTTCCTAAACTCACCAAGAAAATGTTATTAAGCTCACCAAGGCTCGCTTAATGACAATTTTCTAAGGCTCGTTTAGGAACATGTGATCTTAAAAGACAACTCGCAACAGATCCTCTATAACCCATTTGTTCCCAGTGGATTCTTCCATGCTTATATATTTGATTAGTCTATCTTTTATCTAAATGATATCTGGTCTAAAATTTCATTTTTGTTTTGTTTTATATTGAAATTCCTATCAGCAAACAGTGTAGACTCAGATCAGACGCCGCATTATGCGGCGTGTGATCACAGTCTAGACTGTTTGCCTACGTCACATATATGGGATCGTGGGAGTAAATGGGTTAATGTAGGGCAAAATAATGCAGTGAGTTCCTATAGGAGCTTTCTGCATTATTTTGACCTGCATTAAACTATCACCTGCCTTACATACCCATAATTAGACCTCTATTTGATTGTCACTGAAGACAGGTTCTACTGTATTTCCATGACTGCAAGGAAGGAGTTTGGTGTAATTTACAAACAGTGTACACCGAAGACCAGAGAGCTCCTATACATGTAGGAGATGCTCTGTCTGCCATTCTATAGCATGTAGCAAATCTAACACGTTCATACTTTATTTACTCTATCGATAAAAGATGACGGACCCTTCCGATTTTAATAAGCAGCTTTCAAAGATGCCGAAGGAAATAATTTCTGCCCACATTCACCTGCTGCACATTGTACAGACCTCCGTCTCGTTCGTGATTTGGAGAAACCAGTGACCGGCCTGGGCCATTATGAGACGCCGAGTAACTCGGTATCTCATCTGGACCCAAGCTGTTTGCAAATATCAGCCGAGACGCACCTAGCACTCAAAGAGGTCATACTCTTTCTGTACACAATTTGTTGAACAGAGCTTCACCGTAATAGCAATGCCATTAATGATAATGTCTTTCTTTCCAGGTAAAAGTAACAACCAATTTACACCATAAACTACAAGGTCACCAGGATGAGGACATTGATACTACTTTCAAGTTTCGCTTTCGTACTTTCCTTGGTCAACGGGCAAGGTAAGCACTGATCCGTGTTTGAACAGAGATCTGACGCAACTCAGTACAGTAAAACCCCGCTAATGCGACCACTTATTAAACAGCCATTAGCGTCGTTTAAAACAGGTGGTTGGTTAATGCAGGACGAAAGTTATGCAGAAAGCTCATATAGGAGCTTTCTGCATAACTTTCGTCCTGCATTAAGCTACCACCTGCCTCTGCCACCCAGAAATATGCCTTTATTTGATGGTCGCATTAGAGGGGGTTTACTGTATCTCTAACACAAACTGTCTAAGGGCAAGGAACCCTTCTTATGTTAAATCCAAGCGTGGCTCGGTGTGTACATGTAAACAGGTTAGATCCTGATGAGATGCCGACTGCCACTTTGAGTTTCTCAAAAGTTTGAGCTAACCTGAGATTGTGAGAGTAACATCACAGAGGATACGTGTTTAACCCTTCGCTTGCTATTCACGTCAATATACGTACCTGTAAATAGTGAAGACATAGATGAGACAGCTCCTGCAGGAACTGTCTCATCAGGGTCTGCACTATTTACAAGTTGATTGTGCAGCCAGTGCACTCCACAGCAGTGATTGCACAGCGAAACACTTGTACACAGTGTAGATATATGTTAATATACAACACGGCATGGTTAAAGAAGGAGAAATGTATTTTAAAATTCAGCAAGATAAGGGTTAACGTAGGGCAAGTGTTATTGGCCCAATTTTATGTGTGTTTGTAACTAAAACCCAGATCAGACAGTCCCTGGATGACTCGTCTGATCAGCGTCTGCTCTTTTTTGCGTATGAAATAAAATATATCTGATTCTAAAGTTTTGGCCATTGGCGTGTTAATTATACTATTACACTATTTAGTGTATTAGTATTCATACGTTCATGATTATTTCGTACATGAATATTCATCAGGTAAGTGCATAACGAAGACACACCATTAGAAAAAGACTAAACAGTGCTTACCATGGTTAACATTGCTTGCCGCTCACGGGAATCCACGTTACTTTGCTATCTTGTGGGAGATATATTTCTGATCATATGCCATATTTCTAACACTGGATGCAATATCAAACGTGTATTCGAACAGCTGTGTTTGTTTTATTGAAAGTGGAGAGGAAAATAATGAAACAAATTAAGAGTGATATATTGAGAAATTAAGTGATATAGTATGACTGACGAGATATTTCAACAAAACAAATGTCTAATTACGCGACAATCATTCTTAAAGTAAATATATAATCACTCATAGTGTCTACATAGTGAACTACAGAAGAACTCTTCTAAGGGACCATTTACGGATTAGCCCTTACAACGCTGCATTTTTCAAATGGACCATTCCAAAGTTCAAACAGGTCAAGCTTACGGTGAATATTTAAGGATTTTTTCTAAAGAAAAATGTATCTTGACAAACAGTGCAGACCCTGGTGAGAGCCCTCTCATCTGGACCTACACTGTTTGCAAAGGACATTAGTGACTCGTGTCTAGCATTGTAAGGGTTAAACATGCGTGTTGTTTTAAAAACAAAACAAAACGGGTAACTGCCTAATTCAGGACGAAAAGGATACAGCAACTCCTATAGGGGTTTCTGCATTACATTGCCCTGCGTTAAGCTATCGACTGCCTCACACGAATGTTAGACCTCGTTTTGGTGGTACCATAAGAGGGGTTTTACTGTACACGTATTTACGTTCAAAACTAAGCTGTTACCAGGCTTAAAGACATACACGCTAACTTGTTTTGATTGGTTGCAAACAGAGTAGACCCATATCGAACGGCCCCTATATCAGCCTTCTGATCAAGGTCTGATCTGTGTGCTTAAAGAATATCTTAGATCTGGTTATATATTAGTTGGCGTATTCACGTGTTCTCTAGCTTTATATAGCAAAATAAGGTAATAAGAGAATAAAATATGTTCATAAAAGGTGTAATAAATCAATTGTGTTTCAGCATGTTCGTACCAATCCAAACATATGGAATCAATATAGATCCACAAATGAGAGCAAAAGTACCATTTCGATTTGGCACATATGCGATATTTTGACACATCAGATGTCTCAAATTCCTCGACATTATAAAATACTATTTTAATATGTTCATTACAGGATATGCCAATACAAGACGTTTTACACGAAGGAAAAAGCCTGTGATTCCTACTATCCCAAAACATATAGCCCACACCGGAGGGTTAGGCGTAGTTGGCCAAGTTGGAATGGGTGGCCCAGTTGGAATGGGTGGGCCAGTTGGAATGGGTGGCCCAGTTGGAATGGGTGGGCCAGTTGGAATGGGTGGCTCAGTTGGAATGGGTGGCCCAGTTGGAATGGGTGTTCCTATAGATCTTCACGACATTCTTGGAAAGACTATCACCGGAAAGGCTATCATTGGAGGACATGGGAAATTCCCCAAACACGGAGGTGCAGGAAAGGGTCGAAAATTCGCAAACGGTCTCAGAGACGGATGGGGATGGGATGAAAACCAGCCGATGGTTCAGGGAGTCTCTGCATGGGTTGACCCACTACAGAACCGACCATTTGATCCAGCCTTTGAAGGAGGAGAACTGATTTTTGACGAAGACCGAGGTATGTTCGTCGCAAGGCAGATGCACCATCAAGCGAAGATGACCGGTGCTGTTATCGGCTCGCCATCATCAATTGCTGGACATGGTATTGTGAAAGAAGCTAATCACATGGCCAGAAAGACTGTCTCCGGCGTAGGTGCTGTTGGACATATTGGCACAGCTTTTGTCGACCCAACAGGACCAATCGCAATTGATCACAAATTTGCAAAGTCTTCCGGTATGGGCCCAGTTGGAATCGGTGGAATAGGACATTCACTAGCAAAATCTACAGGTGGTAATGGCTACAGAGGAAGAATGCAACACGATATTGTGAAATCTACTAGTATGGTCGGCGGTATTGGTGGACCAAGCATTCGTCATGGCATTGCCAAATCTACAGGAATGGTTGGTGGTATTGGTGGACCAAGCATTCGTCATGGCATTGCCAAATCTACAGGAATGGTCGGTGGTATTGGTGGACCAAGCATTCGTCACGATATTGCCAAATCTACAGGTATGGTCGGCGGTATTGGTGGACCAAGCATTCGTCATGGCATTGCCAAATCTACAGGCATGGTCGGTGGTATTGGTGGACCAAGCATTCATCATGACATTTCCAAATCTACAGGCATGGTCGGTGGTATTGGTGGACCAAGCATTCATCATGACATTTCCAAATCTACAGGCATGGTCGGTGGTATTGGGGGACCAAGCATTCATCATGACATTTCTAAATCTACAGGTATGGTCGGCGGTATTGGTGGGCCAAGCATTCGTCATGACATTGCCAAATCTTCAAGCGTTATAGGAACTGGACTGGTTGGTGTTGATGGACACCACAACATGATGAAGGCTTCTTCTATCGGTGTCGATCCATTCGGAGCAAGTGTTGGTCTCGGTGGAAGCGGATCCATTCGACATGATATTGCAAAAGCTACCAGTGTTATTGACCCTTTTGACACTGATATCCATATGGGCGGGGGAAACCTAATAGGTGCAGGAATCTTGCCACCTATTCAAACCAAAAGGGCTGGACGCAACCCAGTTCATAATGTAGAAAAGGTTGTTCGATCAGGAATTACCAGCATTGGCCACGACGATCTCGCTTTTGATATTGGCAGTCAGATTGCAAGAGAAGTGGCCCATAATGCCGCAAACACTATTAACATGGGCTCAGGTGGCGCTGTTGCTGCCGGAAACCCTTTGGCCAACAGGGCGGTCCATGGTCTTGCTAAAGAGGCTATACATGTTGCAAAGGAGACCATAGATGTAGCATCAGGTAAAGCAGGTCATCTAGGAAACCATGGCATTATGAGTGGATCTGGATCATCGCTGATCGGCGGAACTGGCTCTTTTATTGGACACAGTGGCATTGGCCTGATTGATCAACCCATGTTTCCCACCAAACCTGTTCTTCCGAAGAAACCTAAATTGCCAAAGATTATACCATCAACCGGTTATGGGAAAATAAGACGTAGAGGTAGGGGTAGGGGACGAGGCAGACGCCCCTTTGGAACTCGTCGTAAGCTTATGGATTAGGAATGTACAGTAGAAACCCTCTAAAACGATCATTTAATTAGTATATATTTAATTATTATACATGTATAAGCAAGTGTGTTGTTTAATGCAAGAAAAAAGTAATGCAGAAAACTCCTAAAGGAGTTTTCTGCATAACATCTGTCCTGCATTAGGCTACCACCTGACTTGAATTTTCTAGAATTAAGCATCTTTTGTGATGTCGCTTTGGAGAGGTCGAACTGTATTATATGTAATTACGCAAAATAATCTTGCAAACAGTGTAGACCCTGATCATTATCAGTACCGGAAACGGTGTATGCTAAAAGCTTAAACGCTGTACATATTCTAAAAGTCTAATCGCAGTATGCAAAAAAGCTTATTCTAAAAGTCTAATCGCAGTATGCTAAAAAGCTAAAATATGTATGCTAAGGTATAATAGCTGTATGCTTAGGGTCTAATTGCTGTATGATAGGTGTCTAAGTGCTGTATGCTAAGGGTCTAAACTATGTATGCTAAGGGTCTAAACGATGAATGCTAAGAGTCTTATCGCAGTATGCTTAAAAGCTAAAATAGGTATGCTAAGGGTATAATCGCTGTATGCTAAGGGTCTAAACGATGCGTGCTTAGGGTCTAATAGCTGTATGCTAACATCCTAAGCGATGTATGCTAAAGGTCTATACTGTTTGTTGAAGTGGCTTATAAGTACGCAGCAGTTTTACTAAAAATATCATATGTTCTAACATATAACGATCGGAACTGGAAAGTGTAGGACCATCGTATTTTAGAACTTACGATGATGTCTGTCGTACGAAGTTTGCCTTAATTGCTGAAAGCTAGAATGTGAGAAAAATTCGACTCTACGAGTTGTAGCGATTGTCGTAGAGTTGGGACTTACGATAGTTTTGGTCGCACGATCTTTAGAAAAAGGGGCCCTGGTATTAGCCTACACTGAGTATAGCATTTAACCCTTACAACGATGTGTTTTCAAATGGACTATTCCAAAATTCAAACAGTTCAAGCTTATGATGAATATTTAGGGATGTTTCTAAAGAAAAGTGTAACATGGCAAACAGTGCAGACCCTGATGAGAGGTCTCCTCTAGGAGCCCTCTCATCTGGGTCTCCACTGTTTGCAAAGGGCATTAATGACTCGTGTCCCGCACAATGAGGGTTAATGTAATTCGTCATATAAACTCTCTTATAATTTCTTATAAACAGAAGCACATTTTTTCAGTGTGCAAGAATTTTTGTTTTACAAGTATTCTCATCATGTATGATCAGAGTGGTTACATCCTGATCTGGATCCAAACTGTTTGCACGTGTAATCACGAATTCGCCGCTAGAATGGAAAGAATAAATGTGTGGCTGAACCCTTTCCTTGTTCAATATTCATGTTCTAAATAATGACGTCATGAATATTTATCAGCTGAAGTTTTAAATGGAAATATTTTGCTTTGGCAAAAACTGTAGAATCATATCTATACAATGTTAAAAGCAGACAGAACAGACTTTGATCAGTATAGGACCCGTCTGAACTGGGGTCTACTCTGTTTGCAAATGCGTGAAAAAAAGCGTTTAAACGAGGGAAATAGTTAACTGTAACCGTTGTATTCGCAACATTTCGGTCTTAATATTTGTAAACAGTTGCATAAAAACTGTAATGGTAACTTTTAACTGAGCACAAGACAGGTCATGTCATGTTGTAACACATGTTTTTTGTTTCTTTTCAGAATGGTAAACATTGCAGCACTGTTTTCCATGACGTCAGCAACCGACGACAATGTGCAATAACGACGGAAGATCTTATCTCTTAATTTATGAGTTATCCATACACTAATAATAATGTGTCTCCCTTGTATTCTTGCTTTACTACACATGCCGACGATGTCCGAGTCCATTCGATCGTCTTCGGTTACGAAACAGAAACAAACAAAAAACATTTTCAATATAAAGTATTTCGGTTACATAGTTTAAACTACTACATGTATTATGATAAAAATTGGATGCGAAAATCTAGGCGTCACATTTTGATTGAAATATTATTACAATCTACTCGAGTTTGAAACAAGATATGGATTAAATTCTGACAGGGCAATTGAAACAAACGACTATTTTCACAAACACAGTCTCTCAAATTGATTAAGAATCATTCCTTGCCCAAGAACCTATTTAAGCTAACAAATGATAATGAATAAAGTGCCCGTTTAGATGGACCAAGGGAGGAAACTCTAGATAGACCAAGGGAGGAAACTCTAGGATTAGAAATCCTGTCTCGTATGTCTTCGATCTGACGCAAATATTTATGTGATATATTATCATTATGTGTGTACAAAATGAAAATTGTTAATAAAAATAGCAAAATATAAATATTTATTATTTGGTTTATTCTTTATTGTACTGAACAATTGTACAGTTTTATCCTTAACATGCTGACCGTGACAAATGTCATCAGGTGTTTGATGTTCGGCCAGTTGTAACGAGTTACTGTACTAGATCAGAATTTGAGAAGATATTACTTTATCATGATAAAGGTTGTATATTACCTAGAGTAAAACCCCTCTAAACCAACCACCAAAAACGAGGTCTAATTCTGGGTCTTCGAAGCAGGTGGTAGCCTAATGCAGGGCGAAAGTAATGTAGAAAGCTTCTTCAGTGGTCGCATTTGAGGGGCTTTGCTGTAGATGAAGTACTGAATTAGGATTTACAATGGAACCTGTCTTAAGCGGCCATCAAAAAGAGATCTAATAATGGGACTGTAAGGCAGGTGGTAGCTTAATGCAGGTAAAACGTAATGCAGAAATCTCCTATAGGAGCTTTCTGCATTACTTTTACCCTGCATTAAGCAACCACCTGCCTTTTAAGGCTCATATGTTCCATAAATGAATGACCGCTTCGGACAAGCTCTATTGTAATTCTCTATATCTTTTAGTGCTATGCTATACATGCTATACATTTTAACCCTTCTCTTGCTGAATTTTAAAATACATTTCTCCTTCTTTACCCATGACCTGTTGTATAATTACATATATCTTCACTGTGTACAAGTATTTCGCTATGCAATCACTGCTGTGGAGAGCACCGGTTGCACAATCAACTTGTAAATAGTGCAGACCCTGGTGAGACAGCTCCTGCAGGAGCTGTCTCATCTGGGTCTTCACTATTTACAGGTACATGTAGGTATACTGACGTGAATAGCAAGCGAAGGGTTAAGGCTGACTGCTATAATACACTAAATCCCATGAAATTGAATACACATTGACCTGTTTAAGACAAATGATCATGAAATTGAATACTTCCAAATTTCACACCGTTTAGTTTTTCTTTGTAATAGCATTGGGACATTTAAACATTTATTCAGCTATAAAATTGCAGTCTTCTTAAAATTTTAACCTGTTACAATATTTATCACTTTCTTGCAATTTGATATTTTTAAAGATTGGTGACCGAGTATCAGACATGTTGTGTCCTGATCAGATGTAATGTAACTAGGTTACATCTGGGTACAATATTTATTGCTATCATTGTAGTTTAGCAAATACAAGTTGGGCCGCGCCTTGCAGGACATTGTTAAACACACACAATTTATGTTAGTTTCATGTTTGACATTATGGAAGAATATGCCATGGTAAGGTTCGTTTTCTATAAAGTACTAGTTTATTATTGATGTTTTATCAGATATACATGTATCATCACTTTAATAATCTGCCCATAACATAATTAGTAAATTGCATACCGGTATTTTAAAGATTTGCTATTTTCTTATTTATTACTTCACTATTTCGCTGTCAATGTCGTATCTATGTTTACCTATGCACACAGTTTTATCCAGATGAGACACCGAGTAACTCCGCGTCTCGTTAAGATCCAAATTGGTTGTTACTTTGGTAATGTATTCAAAGAAAATTTGAGAAAAATCAAAACAAACGAAAACTGCAAGCAGACAATATAATTTTTAGATGACACATTTTGGCATTTTGAATAATTTTGTTACACTCTGTCTGATAAGTTGTAAAGCGTTAATAATTTCAGCAATAAACGGTGCAGACACTGACCAGAAGTAAATATCTGGACTGTGTATACACTGTTTACAAATGCCAACATGCTTCTTTCATAGAGTCAAATGGTTAATCTTTTCTGTACTAACTAACGTTCATCTGCAAACCTAGTGTGCTTCACTTATTAACATTATATGTTCCAGAACTGGTAACCTTTTCTTCATAGATACGCATTTTAACGCCTTTGCAGACAGTAAATCCAGACCAGACGAAAGGAGCTGTCTGGTCAGCGTCTGTTATGTTTGCCTGTGAAATTATATACAGTAAAATCCATCTAATGCGACCAGCAAAAAGGGGCATAATTCACAGTGGCAAAGGCAGGTGGTAGCTTCATGCAGGACGAACGTTATGCAGAAAGCTCATATGAGCTTTCTGCATAACTTTCGTCCTGCATTAAGCAACTACCTGCTTATAAAGACAGTTATGTTTATTCATTAAATGGTCGCATTAGAGGGGTTTACTGTAGATCTGATCTGGCATTATAATTTCTGCCGTTGCCAAACATCCTGTGTCCATATATCGTCATAAAAACTATGACCATGAATGTCGAGATTGATATGCCATTATAACCCATCAGTTAATTAATAGTCATGGGTGCCATTGTGTCTTACATCAGCGTTGATGAAGTAAAGGGTTATGTTAGAAGAATTGTCCACTGTGAAGGTTCAGATCAGTCACTTCGTCAATTCGACACATGGCTACATTCTACATGATTTCATATTCGACATCGAAATATTGCATATATACATTGGATCCCCTCGATAGTTTAATGAAATAAGTAAAACCTGTCTTAAGCGACTATAAAAATATGTCTAATTATGGATTTGTAAGACAGATGAGAGCTTAATGCAGGTCACAAGTAATACTTAAAGTTCCTATAGGAGCTTTCTGCACCACAATTGCCCTGCATTAAGCAATCACCTGCTTTTTAAGACTCTTACGTTCAGTAAATGAATGGCCGCTTAAGATAGGTTCTACTGTATATCAATATACAATGTATTTAACCCTTGACCAGATACATTTTAATTGTTTTACCGCCCTTGCAAGGAGACGAGACCCGGATTAAACGGCTACTGAAGGAATGAAGTGTATCGTAGATCTGATTCTACCGTTTGTTCCATGGTCAAAACATCCTGTGTTCACAGGCCTTTATAAAAATCATCATACTGATATCCACCATGTCATCATCTTAAAGTAAGCACCTGTTTAATGCAGGACGAAATGCGTTTGCAAATTCGTAACAATGTGAATATATTTAATCCATTCCCTCATCGGCTATATTTAGACCAATCCTCGTTGAATAAATCTACCAAAAAGGAGCATTAACTAGAGAAAAGGAAAATTTTAGAATACTGTAGTTCTGAAACCATTGTGATAAATAGAGCATTTGCTCCTTAGGATGTTTTCAATAAGTGATTTTTACAGAGGCGTAGAAAGGCGTATTTATGGAGGAAAGGGTGAAGTAAGGCGCTAACCATTTCCCTCATATAAACGCATTTTCACGCCTATGCAAACATAGCAGATACAGACCAGTGGGGTCCCGCTGGGGTCTTCTGATCAGGGTCTGCTCTGTTTACTAATGGAACTATAAAGATGTGATTTTACTGTTTTTGAACACACCCTCTCACTTTTCCACCAGTCTATGAACCTGAATCATTCAATTTTGCATCATGTTGATAACTTTAAACTAGACTGACATACATACTTGGCAAATATTGTAGAAGTGAAGTTTGATCTGGGTCTCCAGAATTTGCCTAAGAACTTAGTACAAATTGGGTACAGAAGAAATTGTCTGAAGCGGCCATCAAAAGGAGATATATTTATGAATATGTAAAGCAGATGGTAGCTTAATGCAAGACAAAGTAATGCAGAAAGCTCCTATAGGAGCTTTCTGCATTACCTTTGCCCTGCTTTAAGCAACCACCTGCGTTTTAATACTCCTATGTTCAATAAATGAATGACCACTTTATAAGACAGATGCTACTGTATTATAGTTTTACCCTTCGACATTCTATTAGCGACTTAGTAATTAAACAGTTTGGATCTAGATAAGACACTGAGTCTGGCGGCCGTTTTATCAAAATCTGAACTGTTTGACACCCTGCCACTGATTTATGAAAAAAATGAAGAATTGAAACAGACACCAATATTTTGTAGACGTGTAGGTTTATGTCAAGTATGGCAGTTGTGTCCTCGTCTCGACCTTATCAACGTGCAATACGAAACTTGCACGTTAATCCTTTACGCTATGAATATTCATGTAAAAGTTAATGTATGCATCAATATTAATTATCTTAACACATTGCCTCCTAGTGACGCATTTTTGCGCCTCTATAAAATTCACTTTGCGAAACCATTGTGATAAATAGAGCATTTGCTCCTATAGGAGCAAATGCTCTATTTATCACAATGGTTTCAAATTAAAAAATTCTAAAACTTTCCTTTTCTCTAGTTAATGCTCCTTTTCGATAGATTAATTAAAAAAGACTTGGCTCTAAAAATAGCCTTGGAGAAAATGAGTTAATTCTATAATGGCTAATGAACTAGGTAAACATGTAGACTCAGATTTATAAAATTTCATAAACAAACAAAGCAGAGTAAACTAATTGCCAATGCTTAAAAAGTATAGTAGTTTAGTGAACAACTGTTTTATATAACACCCGTTAACCCATTACCTCATAGGCTATATTTAAATACAACCTCTCTGAATAAATCTACCGATAAGGAGCATAACTAGAGAAAATGATTTTTTTTATAATTTTGTAGTTTGAAACCGTTCTGGTAAATAGAGCATTTGCTCCTATAGGAGCAAATGCTCTATTTATCACAATGGTTTCACAAAGTGACTTTTACAGATTCATCAAAAGTCGTCAGTATGAGGGAATGGGTTAATATTCATTAAGTGAACCCCTTACCTGTTCAATATTCATGAAATAAATAATGACATAAAGGAATATATATTACCTAAATATTTATAATATAAAATGTTCTAGTGATTTTTTTGCTTAGACAGAAACTGTAGAATCAGAACTTTATCATATCATGAGCAAACAAAGCAGACCATGATCAGACGGCTCCTAGGAGTCGTCTGACTAGGGTCTGCTTTGGTTGCAGATCTGGGATCTACTATGTTTGCACATGCGTGAAAAAGCGTTTATATATATGAAGGAAAGTGTTAGTATTTGTATTCAATATTCTTCCACGTCTATGTCATGTTTACCGCGACAAGATCCTTTTCTGGGTCCAACATGTTTGAACTGATCTTATAACTGAAGCTTATAACATGTTCGTCTCATACAGTAAAATCCCCCATAGCGACCGATAAATGAATAAATATGACAGTCAATACAAACAGGTGTATAATGTAGACTGGAAGTAAAGCAGGAAGCTCCCAAGGAGCATTCTGTATAACGCTAATTCTGCATTTATTAACCCTTTACTCCATTAATACACGTTTCAACGCCTTCACAAACAGGGGGACCCAGATCAGACGGCTCATATAGGAGCTGTCTGACCAGGGTCTGCTCTGTTTGCTTATAATATGGTATAAACATGATTGTATATAGTTTCTCCCAGGGCCAAAGTATTCCCATACTCATTTGCCATTATAACAATAAATCTAATTAATATTCATGATGTCATTATTTCTTGCATGAATATTCATGGGGTTAAGTGTTCAACTATCACCTGTATATACCCATTCCTTGAGACAAAGACCTTTGATAACATGTATGTATAGGTCTTTGTCTGAGGGGCTATTTTTAGACCCTGTCGCTTTGAATTAATCTACCGAAAAGGAGCATTTACTAGAGAAAAGGGATTTTTTTTAGAATTTTGTAGTCTAGAAACCATTGTGATAAATTGCTCTTTTTATCACAATGGTTTCAAAAAACGACTTAAACAAAGGCGTCAATATGAGGGAATGGATTAATAACCACGAATTAGACGTTTCTAGTGTTCGCTTTGGAGAGGGTTAACTGCAGTTACAATATCCTGTACTAAGTTTTATATATGTACCCACAGACTATAATGGCACTCCGGTGTGGTTCTACAACCTTGTAGAGAAACATGGGTTCCTCCTCTAGTTCTACAAAACAAACGACTGTCAGCCGTAATCAGGTTGTAAGTATCAACTTTTTTCGGGATACGAAATATGTCTTTAACTCTAAATTGTATCCGAATCCGAATCACTTGAATTCTTGATACAACCAGACAAAGGATAAGCAATTTAATACTGTTTGGTAATATAACGGTACAGCTGTTATGAAACAATGCTATCACCTTTTCCCTTTCATTCAATGATGTATTTTTGAAATTCAGGGCAAATTCTTTTCCTTTCCGACTCAATATATTTTAGATTTGTAATGGCGTCACAGATATCTACACATTGCGTAATACCACATTTAGGATATGAACGACAATGTGTTTAACCCTTCGCTCCATAAATACGTTTTTACGCATTTGCAAACAGAGCAGACCCAGCTCAGACAGCTCCTATAGGAGCCGTCTGATCAGGGTCTGCTCTGTTTGCTTACGAAATTATATAGATATGATTCTATAGTTTCTACTATGGCCAGAACGTCGCGTGTTCATGTGCTATTATAACACATTAATCTAATTAACATTCATGACGTTATTATTTCTTACATACTGTAGATATCCATGGAGGAAAGCGTTAACATACTTTTAGTAGGTTCACTGCTTCTTAACCCTTTACCTCATAGGCTGTTTTTAGATACAACCTCTTTGAATAAATTTACCGAAAAGGAGCATTAACTAGAGAAAAGGAAAACTTTAGAATTGTGTAGTTTGAAACCATTGTGATAAATAGAGCATTTGCTCCTATAGGAGCAAATGCTCTATTTATCACAATGGTTTCACAAAGTGACTTTTACAGAGTCGTCAAAATGCGTCAATATGAGGGAATGGTTAACTGCATGGTCGAAGTGATCGGATTGCTACTTTATCTGGTATAATAATGGCTTTCATTTCGTTTCGTCTTAGGAGTCAATTGACGTCGAGCCATCCTTGCCTGGCTATGTATTTCCGGAACCTCCGCTGTGTTCTATCGATGACGTTCGAGTGCCAATTCCGTGGTACCGAGAAGAGACGGATGAGTTCGACTGGGCACAATTGGAAAGAGAAAGAAGCGTCGTTGAAGAAAGGACAGTGTATACGGACAGATCCTTGAAGGGTAGTATTACTGATGGAAAATATTGTTTTAGTAGATGTCACGTCAATGGAAAACTCGAATCAATATGTATTCATCAGAAACATGTTTGTATCCCCTATATCTAGATCGGAGAGGCCTGTAATCCTGTCTGTCTGTAACATTAAGCCTTTTTAGTGTTTGAAACGAGTCACGGATACCATATGCAAACAGTGTAGCCCCAGACGAGAGGGCTCTTAGAAAAAGTCCCCAAATATGTATGGTAAGCTTGGCATTTTCTAAATTTTGGAATAGTCCATCAGAAAAATCAGCGTTGAAAGGGTTCTGTTTACAGATGGAGCCTACTTACATGATATGTATGTACACATCTTATGTAGCTGCTACTACTGACTGCAGTGATATCAATGTCATTTTTCAAATTTCTAGTCTACTTTAACCTTGGTCATAATCTTTGAACTATCACAATTTGAGTTGTACACATGTCAAAGATCAAAGATAAAACGTACGTATGCCCAAATGTTTTGAACTGGTTCATTCCGATTCACAAACTCATCTTGTTTATAATACCTCTGATAACAGTGATGATTCTATTTATGATATTTTTTTCAACCGGTATTACATGTAGCTTCCGAACACCAGGAATGTCCAGTTGAGCGTTTGCTCGATTGCACTAACCAACTGTTGAATTTCAACCATTAAATTGATTTCGAAAATAGTAATTGAATATAAGACGATTAAGTTTAATTTATCTCAGAAGAATAGTGTTAATAATTATTATTGTTTATGAGTTTACGCAAAACCAAATACCGTTTAACCAGAAACTCCCGTTTCACTAGAATAGTGACTAATGTACATGTGATAAAAAAAATCAATATCACATCGGTGCTGGTGGATCTATCTCATAGTTCGCATTCTTTCTGCATATGCGCAGATAAAGTATTCATGTCGTCGACAGAAAGAAAAAAAAGACATTAGTAAAAAGAAGACATCAGTTATGCTCAACTCAAACTGACTACATACCTGGACCCCATACCCATCACTCCCCCAAGACCAGCGCCCAAATCGGACCCCATCTTAAGTAAATCATGCACATTTCGGAATACATCCTTTCTATATGTATATAAACTTAGTTGTATTGTATTATTGTTATCAGAAAATAAGTATATAATTCATCGCCTTAAGACATAGCGATGTAAAGTCCTGACATTTTGATGGGGCATAACATTAAGATGTCGTACTTTATTGTATGTGTGAATGTATATGTAGGTTGCGTGTATATACGAGTATGTGTGAAGTTTATATATGTGTATGTAGTATGGTTTGTGTATGTGTGTGTGTCTGTGCGTGAGCGTGAGCGTGTACGCGTGTGTCTAAAATTTAGCAATAAAGTGTTCCTTTTTAAATGTTAGTGATACTTGGTGTCCTGTGAAGGTCATCGTCATCGTCGCAATAGTCAGTATTGTCTGAACTATATAGTGTTTCAAAAATACATACTGGTCTTTTTGTAATTTCAGAGAAACCCACATCAGTGAAAACTCCATTGAGTGTTATTCGACCAGCTTCTGTTCTGACGCGACCACTATCAAACCGAGCGTTGCGTACGCCCTCTGGTAGGCAGGTCTCATTTTTGAAACTCGAAAGAACACGTGACCTTGTTTCAAGGAATGAGTCTAAAACGTCCACAAGGAGGATATCGATGCGGGGCATTAAACTGCAAGAAAAAACACCACACCCACTGATATCGTTCGATAAAATTGACGAACATGCAAAAAAGGTATCTAGGAAATAAGTTTTGAAAGATAGGCATATGTTTTTCACTGATAAATGTTCACTGCTCAAAATCTAAACAAAGTAAATGCAGTGTCTTAAACAGGTGACTGCCTAATACAGGACGAAAGTTATACAGAAATCTCCTATAGGAGCTTTCTGTATTACTTTTATCCTGTATTAAGTTACAACCCCACTCTACGACCTAAATGTAGACCTGTTTATATTAGAGGGCTTTTTCTGTAGTTCATATTCCAATCACGTTACATAATATTCATATAGATATCGACATAATTACTTTTCTTTGAATCTTGAACTGTTCTACCAGAGGCAGGTTTGGTTTTAGAATGCATTTGGTTCTTGTTAACATTGTAATCGATACATACATGCTCACTCTTATTGGACGGATTTTCGTTAAAAATTGAAACAACTGTGAGCTGATCGAATACGTTTCATACATGTATCCACCCGCTTTAACTCTTTCGGCGCCAATGTCGCCTGTTGACACCATTTAAAATAGTGCAGTCCCATGTCAGATGCCGCCTTTTCAAGGCGGCATCTGACCTGGGACTCCACTGTTTTCTGTATTTTTTAGCCCAACTATACATGTTTTTAAAACCAAATGTTTTACTAATATACCTTTATTATTTAGTTCAGAATTATATTTAATATGAAGTTATTATTGCAGACGACTTTTAAATTTGGCGCCAAAAGAGTTAAGTTAGAGATCAGTCCATAAGGTGCTACATTAAAACCAGAAATGAGTAAATGTTTAAATATGTCGAAAAGAATATTAAAATAAATCATGCTCAGTCACAATTCATCAATACGATTACAATATAATACATAACTATACGCACATAAGATCGAAGTGTTGCTGTGCTGGTTACATACCAAGTGCCAATGGAATATGTACGGTAATCAAAACACTGAAATGTCCGGAAGTCGGTTGTACTAGTGCAATAGTTTAATCCTTTCCTTCATATAAACGCGTTTTCACGCATCTGCAAACAGAGTAGACCAAAATCAGACGGTTCATGCTTATGCCATACTATAAACATGATTCTTCAGGTTCTGTTTCCTGTTAAATTACCTTTATGAAACTTAATCTAATTACTATTCATAATGCCATTATTTTTACATGAATATTTATGGAGTAAAGGATAAAGAGACTTCCTATTATACTTTCTGTTTGCATTACTCTAGATCTACCTCTTGTCTAAGTGCCACACGTTACAGTTCTTTTAAATCACGGATGTAACGAGGGTTTACTTACAGACATTGGGAACAAAATATGTTGAGTTTGGTCTACGCCATTGCACCATTGGAAACATTTGTAATACCATTTTGCTTAAAATGATTTTGGAGAAAAAGAATGAAATATTATTGTAGATTTTAACTAGAATCTATAAATAGACACTACTTTGTCTTCTAGGTACCGGAAATTCACACTCTGACGTATCACGCTCTTCTTGAATACCTGAAACAACCAATAAGATACGAGAGAATGCCCGAGTTACTGACAGCACGTGCGCTTATTGTTTGGCTTGCAAACCTAAAGATCAAGACAAGGTTCATCAAAAAACCAGATCCAACAACACCGAAAGGTCTGATTAACTCTCTGGCCCAGGGGGCACTAACTTTGACCGAAGCTTACGTTATTCTGTGCAGGTGAGTTATGAGCCCTTTCAAAGCTGAATGATCAGAGTGGAACTCTATAGTTTGAAAACAGTGTAGACCCTGATCATAGTGGAACCCTTTGATCAGGATTTTCACTGTTTGTCATTTTTAAACTCCTCTGGCAAATGCAAGCCGTTCATACTGAATGGATTCCATAGTGACACACTGACTATCCCACACTGAAAATACAGCATTAAAATTCGTTAGATTACTAACAAAATACATCAGAGCTGTATATAAGAAAGGTAGTGAACTGTAAAATCGTTTTCTTACTTACTCATTCAAACTCTATCTTTGTGATATTTATCAGAATCGTCTTAGTGAGTGTCAAACAGCTTGGCACTCTGATTGAAAGGAATACTACTCTTCTGCTAATTGTAGGAAGAGGATTGTTTTGTACATACAGTAAAACTTCTCTATAACGGCCACTAAATTACATCAAGTATTTTGTGGTGAAGACAGATGGTTGCTTAAAGCAAGGTGAAAGTAAAACAGAACGCTCCTATAGGAGTGTTCGAGACGCTCCTATAGGAGTGTTCTGTTTTACTTTCACCTTGCTTTAAGAAGCCACCTGCCCTTAATACCAACTAATTAACACAATTTAGTGGCCGTTATAGAGAGGTTTTACTGTACTTGTATGGATGACTTTCTCTAAATGACCACATAGAAACCAAACGTGAGTGTTTTAAAGCAAACGGTCACTTAATGCGGGGCGAAAGAAATGCAGAGATCTCCTATGGGCTCTTAATGCATAATTTCGTCCTGCATTAAGCTACCAACTGCTTCTACGATGCGGAATTAGACCTCTGTTTCGTGGTTCCAGAGGGGTAGGAATAATGTATTTACAAGAGTTTTTCACCACAGTGTCGATAAGTAACATTGGATTCGTCATTAGCTCTGTCAACATCGTAGATCAATTTACCGTTAACTCTGTCGCTGCCAAATTGTGTCGTCTGCCACCTTTGTCGCTTGCTACAATTTTCTATTTTTATATTTCTTCATTTTTGTTTTCAGAAACAGTCACAGAATTACACAGTTTGGATCTTGATGAGATGCCGAGTTACTCGGCATCTCATCTGTATACAAACTGTTTGCATCGGTATTCACAGATTCGACACTGAGAGCGCCATGTTTTACAACTAAACATTTTAATTGCAGGAAGGCTGGTTTGCAATGTGTGTTGTTAGAGGGTCTTACTAAGTTGGATTACTATGAGGTCGGGGAAGGGGAAACAGATTGGATGGACGACGTTTGGACGGCAGTCAATGTTGATGGTGGTTGGCAAATAGTCCACCCAAAATGCATCCTTCAGGTACCCGCGTTTATTACGTAGACTTACATCACACTCTGCGCTATTTTGTTCCTCAAAACACACACTAACACTAACATTATGGGACTTATATTTTGATTATTCCTTATACTTATTACAATAATAAAAACTAATGCGTCGAAGTGTTCGATAATTACGGAGCTAGTCAATGCATACGTTGTATTTGGTTATATAATTATGTACGTCAATATACCGTATATCCTGCCTTAAGCGACCATTAAAAAGAGGTCAATATATTGGTCATTATGACAGGTGGTAGCTTAACCCTTCGCTTGCTATTCACGTCAATATACCTACCTGTAAATAGTGAAGACCCAGATGAGACAGCTCCTGCAGGAGCTGTCTCATCAGGGTCTGCACTATTTACAAGTTGATTGTGCAACCAGTGCACTCCACAGCAGTGATTGCACAGCGGAATACATGTACACAGTGAAGATATATGTAATTATACAACAGGGCATGGGTAAAGAAGGAGACGTGTATTTTAAAATTCAGCAAGAGAAGGGTTAATGCAGGTATAAAGCAATGCAGTCAGCTCTATAGGAGCTTTCTGCATTACTGTTGGCCTGCATTAAACAGCCATCTGCTTTTAAGACTCTTCTGCTTAATAAATGAATGGCCACGTAAGACAGTGTGTATAAATTAGTATAACATAATTGCGCAGCAACTTTGAAATGTATTTTTGTTTCGTTTTAAGGATGTATTTGGTGGTACATTTGATTGCTGGATTCAAAGAGAAATAGTAAACGAAGGTTCGTCGAGATCTACCGTCGTAACGGCTCTTAAATCCCTTGTGAAAAACTTCGTAAACGAGGACTATTTTATGCCATTACCGGAAGTATTCATACACATGTTTTATGCGTATGACATTCGATGGCAGCTGCTTCCGATGGAGTTCACCGTTCGCTCGATGCAAGACTTCCTCTCGTTGCCTTACGTTCTACCAGCGTTTTTCAAATTAGGATTTAAGCTTGTAACTGAGCCACAGTGTACATTGAGCGCTAAGAATGGCATTTGCAAAATATGGATAGCAAACGATAGACCTTGTGCACATAGGCTTGTTTTGAATTATAAGTTAAGTCTCTTGGAGACAGAATGTACAGGCGTAGAGTATGTGTTAAACGATCTCCAGAGACTTGTCATACACTCAAGACATGAATCATATTTCTACATTGAAGTGCGGTTCCCGTTTGAAGGTTCATTCAAATTAGAGATAAATGGAGGATTTTATGGTGCCCACATGATGAGACTCTGTCACTTTAAGCTTGTATGTTCTGAACGTTTAAAAACGCTGAAATACATTCCGTACGAACCAGAGCATCTGATGTGGGGGCCTAGTCCAGCTGCTGAAGAAAATGGGCTTACAATACCATCTATTCCGTCAGGAATTGTCTACTTTCGCCCTCGAAGAAAATTTCCAGTGTCAGCTGAAATAGAATCTTTATTTCCAAAGAAAGTGTTCAGTTTTCATGTAGACCCGGATGCTGCAAAATGCACGGATTTTGCATGCACCTTGGTCGGATTTACTGAAGAAGACTTTGAAAGCGATGCAACACCTTTGGATGAAAATGGGTGTCTAAAACCAGAATTGAACAAACAAAAAAAGAAGAAGAAACTTAAACAATTAGATGAACATGTTCCTAACAGAAAGTTTAACGACGGCAACTTGGAACTTAAAACAACACATTCAAACATGCGGTTAACAGTTACATCAACAGTGCCAAATGAAGGAGAATTTGCGCTTATTATATTCATAAGAAAATTTAAAGTTCTGAAGAACGGGAACAAACAACACGATGAGCCAGCTCCAGTGTGTGCATATCTCCTCAGGACTATTAACGATACAGAGGTTTGCTTTTGTTTGGTATCATAATAGTCTGCATTGTACGCTAACTCGGCCAAAAGCAGTAACATCTCGATTATTCGAACACTAAAATACGTATCATTATCGATCTTTAAGACAGGTGGCAGCTTAATGCATGGTGAAAGTCATGCAGAAAGTTCCCCTAGGAGCTTTCTACATGACTTTCACGATGCATTAAGCAGCCATCTGCCTAAAATGGTATAAATTCTTCTATCCAAAAACTTCGAATAATCGAGATTTTACTGTCTATACATTTATATTTGGAATGAATCTATGTTTGGTTGTCTGTAAGACATCTTTATTTATGCGGACCATGTGGGTATGAACGTGCAAAATAAACAGTGTAGACCAGAATCAACTGGGTCAAAGCTCAACTTTTCCTTCTGAACATTTGTAAGGAATATTGATATCATGAATATTAATTATGCATTTTCATATTTATAACATTTTCACCAAGGGAATATTTTATCACGACAGAAACTGTGGAATCACATCAATATTTTTACATAGGCAAACAGAGCAGACACTGAAAACATGGCTCCTACAATAGCCATATGATCTGGGTCTACTACATTTGCAAAGGCATGGATAGGCGTTTGAAGATAAGTGTTGCTATGCACTATTGACTAATGTTTGCTTGTTTGTCTTCTTGGAGGGGGTTTAATACAAAAGAACCTTCATACGCGCACTGGTTCCACCAAATACACACTGTACACTACGGTTTTGTATTCTCATCCAGTCATGCATATACAGAAAAACCTGTCTACAACGACCTATAAAGTTAGGTCTGATTCTAGGGGTATCAGACATGCTGTACCTTCTGTGTTGCTTTCGCAATGCATTAAGCAACCACTTGCTCTTATTGACCTCTATATTAATTCAATATATGGTAACTATAGGTTGCTACTGTATACAGAAAGTGGATCCACACTCTACCTTATATCGTTACTATTCCCTCACATTGACGCCTTCTGATGCCTCTGACTTTTTGAAACCATTGTCATAAATAGAGCATTTGCTCAATATGAGAAAATGCTCTATTTATCACAATGGTTTCAAAACTACACACTTAAAAACAATCCTTTTTCGTTAGTAAATGTTCCTTTTCTGTAGATTTAGTCAATGAGGTTGGGTCGAAAAATAGCCTAATAGGGAATCGGTTGAATGAAGGAGTTATGGGTATAATGGTTAAACTCCTTCCGTATTCAACAGGGAATACCTTGCCGAGTTTTTGTGCCGTCATCAGCTTGTTTTGTAGAAACCAAAACATCGTACTTTTTGTGTAATGCCCTGTGAGCTTAATAATTGTACCATTTCAATGTCCCGCTAATTACAATCTGGCTTAAATTGCAACAGCGTGGATCCAGATGAGACGCCGAGCTCTTTGACATAGTTTGATAGTTTCTCAAAAGTTTGATCGAAACCGAAGCATTTAAAATTGCACCGGATCCAAATTTATGTGGACATCATTTGTCTGGTTTAAGCATATTGTATACTACTGGAAATGGGAATGGACCACAAGTTCCCGACCCTTTATTTTTCTCACAGTGAGATAAGGGTAAAACTTTCCTTTGTGGATATATGACGCACTTACCATTTTTAACCCCTTACTCCATGAATATTCATGTAAAAAATATGACATCATCATACTAATTAGATTATGATTTATAATGGCATATGTACATATGGCGTTTTGGCTCAGTCAGAAACTGTAGAATTAGATCAATATTATGTCATAAGCAAACAGAGCAGACCCTGATCAGACGACTCCTTTAGGAGCCGTCTGATCGGGGTCTACTGTTTGCGAAGGCGTAGAAAAGCGTGTTTATGGAGTGAAGGGTTACATGTAAGAGACCCACTGCTTTGACGATAAAATACATAGTTTTACAAATTAAAGACTTTTTGGTAGATTTTCGATTTCATTTTCTAGAGCGTAAGTCAGCGGTTGGCGAGGTCACAACTGGTGATTGTGATGCGGGATCTCAATGTTACTGCTATACGGAACGCCGCTGAAAAGTGCCTCCGGGAAAAGATATCCCACACAGACGACGAACTAGTCACTGCCAACACATTGTGGGAGTACCTAACCTTCAAGAAAGGTAAAACTGGGCACTCTACAGTAGAACATGTCTTAAACGGCCATTAATGTATTGAACATAGAAGTTTTAAAAAGCAGGTGGTCGCTTGATGCAGATAAAAATAATAATGTAAGTTCCCATAGGAGCTTTCTGCATTACTTTTGACTTTCAATAAGCGACTACCACCATTACAGGCCAAATATATATAACAATTAGACCTCTTTTGATGGCTGCTTAACCCTTTACCGCATAGGCTATTTTTAGATACAACCTCTTTGAAAAAAGCTACCGAAAAGGAGCATTGACTAGAGAAAAGGATTTTTTTTAGAATTGTGTCGTTTGTAAACCATTGTGATAAAAAGAGCATTTGCTCCTATAGGAGCAAATGCTCTATTTATCACAATTGTTTCACAAAGTGATTTTAACAGGGTCATCAAAAGTCGTCAATATGAGGGAATGGGTTAAGACAGATTCTTCTGTGTATTTGTACTGTCCTTCAGCCTTTACAAAAAGTTGAGAGCTAGAACACCCAACGCGTTACAAACGCAGCACCTGTGCAGCACAGTGTGCCAACTTTTAACAGTGGCCTAGATAAGATGCTTAAATTAAAACATTTTCAAGAATAGCTTCTTTATTTCTCCCCTAATATGGAAAAATAGTCTAAAAAAGGGAGAGCCACACACGAAATGACACCGCACATAACAGGACGCATATCAAGACGAAAAACATTAAACATTAAGCATATTAAACAACAAAATTGACCATAGGCTGAAAGCAAGAGTACCGCCTTGGAACGGTCAGTAACCAAACATAGTTTATTTGTAAATATTTGCATGGGTATTGTAATGACAACACAAAGGAAAAACATGATTGAAACGAAAGCGAGACTGCTTATTGTGTTTCTCACCCTATGTTGTGTGACCACACTTTATAATCGTCTCATCGAAACGATTCAAAAGAATGGTCACAGCATAGGGTTTGGCGGGAAATTGGCTATACTGTATATGAGACCTTTCTCTGTTTCTCTATTACACTACAGTAAAACCTCTCTATAACGGCCACTAAATTACATCATTTATTTTTGTTAAAGGCAGGTGGCTGTTTAAAGCAAGGTGAAAGTAAAACAGAACGCTCCTATAGGAGTGTTCTGTTTTACTTTCACCTTGCTTTAAGCAGCCACCTGTCCTAAATTCCATGTATAATCAACAAAATGTAGTGGCCGTTATAGAGAGGTTTTACTGTATATATATTATTGTTGATAATGAATGGAAACTCTTTGTATGCTCCTCTGTAAATACACACACGTTTTCGCCTGTAGTTTACTTGCTATATTCATATGCACTATGTTTTACGCAATAAATGATTGATTGATTGATTTACGTCTTTTTTGCTATGCTGATTTGTTTGACAAACAGTGTAGACCATGATAATACTCTATGGTTTTAATGCGGCGACAGGTCTTGTTCTACACTTTTAGGCAAATGTTAAAGTTACTTAAAAGTCGTTATTCAAAAACAAACATTTAAGTTTTGCAATCAGTGTAGCACAAGATTAAAAGCTGCGTTAACATTATAGCATCTGTCATCTTCTGTACTACTCTTTCACACATATCAACAAGGCAGAATAGACTCTAATGGGTGCAAATAATATATAACCTGATCAGGCAACACGATTCAAACCCGGTGGCTTTTTGCAAAGCTATAGTGTTAGTTATAACGAGGCTCAGTAATTAACTCACGTTACTTTTGTTTTTTTCTTCTGTGTTTTAACTTAAATCTCTGAATTTAAATAGTTTCTATTTTGTTTGTCTTTTAATATATTCTGTATGTACCCATGTGCTTTAACCCTTTACTCCATAAATACGCCTTTTTACGCCTTTGCAGAGTTGACCCAAATCAGACGGCTACAGTAAGAGCCGTCTGAACAGGGACTACTCTGTTTACTTATGTAGTTTCTGCCATGGCCATAACATCCCGTGCGCACGTGAAATTGCAAAATCTAACCTAATTAATATCCGTGGTCTCATTATTTCTATACTGAATAGTCATGGAGTAAAGTGTTACATGTAGCATTATCCCGTACCCTGCTATGCTGCTAATGGTGATCTAACTTGTATTAGCTAACAATTTTGACACAAATGAGTAACTCGTTGTCTCAACCGGATTCAAGTTAGTTTAAACATATTTTATTTCCATATTAGAGGAAATTGGGTCGGGTCACAAGTTCTTACAACATTAGATTTGACCCTCCCCATACAAAGCATTCATATATACATGTAATGGCAAACAAAATATGAAACTTAATACAATGTTTGTGAAAGATATAGAGTGAGAGAGATAGTAGATGAGAGAGAGATAGATAGAGAGAGAGAGCGAGAGAGAGAGAGTCATGAGGCGACATATATCCTAACTATAGTAGTACGATCAGAGGACACTTAGACATCTTAGCATAAGAACATACCGTTATAAGTAAGACATCTTAGCATAATCTTAAAAAAAATATATATAATATCAAACTAAGAGTTAGTACATCGATAGTTGTACAATACGTGAGGCTAAAACCTCCGTGATTGCTTTATATAACAATGCACGGCAGCAAATATGATTTTATTGTCTTCATCATTTAGATTTTGTTTGCCAAACAACAGCATTTCGGTATTTAGAGGATGGTACCTTTGTGTTGTACGAAATAAGTTAAGCCTCTGATTTTGAAAAAGACTACATTGAAAAAAGTAATGTTCGGCATTTTCAATTTCATGTGAACATTCGCATAAAGGATTTTGATTAAGGTGGTTTTTAAAAAGATCACTATTCAGATTGCTACAGTTGTTCCTAATTCTGGCGTGTATAGCTGACAAATACCTATCTCCAAAAAAGTAGTAAGATGGAACGTTATAATTGCTAAAATTGTTCCGCAATGAGTTTTTGAATGAGCTTAATGTATTTAAATTTCTGCTATCTTGGCTGATGTTGTTCCATAGTGCTATTGAAGACGGAATGCATGATTTCTTGGAGACTGACGTACGTGAGAAAGGCACTTCGATATCATTGCTATTTCTTAATGGATAGTGGGATAGCTCCCTTACGTAGGGTGGTATCAAATCACTAATATAAGATGGAACCATGTTATGAGAGGCATTATAAACGAAACAGAGCTTTTGTAACTTTCGTCGACTGGCTAGTGATTCCCATCCACATTCCTGATATAGATTATCTAGCGATACCGATCTGGTTAAGCCAGTTACGATACGGGCTGCTTCGTTCTGTAGTTTTTCTAATGTATCTGCACCAGTTTCGGAACAACCATCCCAAACAATAGAAGCATACTCTAGTATTGGCCGTACGTAAGAAATGTAAATTTGATTTAAGGCCCTTCTGTTTAAGGTGAATTTAATGTTTTTCATTATTCCAATTGTTTTGGAAGCAGATTTAAGTATGCTATCGATGTGATCATTCCACTGACCATTTGAATTTAGGGTGACACCCACGTGTTTATGAGAATTAACAAATTGTATAGCAGTGCCTTCAAAAAATAGATTAGGCCGCGTGTCATGATTTCTAAGCGAAAACATCATTGCCTCAGTTTTAGCGGGGTTGAAATTAACAAGCCAGGTCTTAGCCCAAGCGGAAACTAATTTAAGATCGTGGTTTAAAATACCTTCAATGTCATTTAAAGAGGTAGCAGATATGTAAAGAGAGCTATCGTCTGCAAACAATCTTGTTAAGCTCAGTAGCGAGTCAGATATGTCATTAACGTAAATTAAAAATAAAAGAGGTCCCAACACAGATCCCTGTGGAACACCAGCCGATATTGTTCTTACATCAGAGACAGAAGAACGAAGAACAACTCTTTGGCACCTATTGCTTAGGTAATTAGTCAGCCATATTAAAAGACGCCCATTGATGCCATTTTCCTGCAGTTTAAAAGTAAGACCGTTATGCCATACTCTATCAAAGGCTTTGGAAATATCACAAAACACCATGCAAGAATGTTGTTTGTTATCAAATGATTGGCATATGTGATGAACAATATCAATTAACTGATAAACAGTAGAGTGATTAGGAAGAAACCCTGATTGGTACTTGTATATCAAGTTATTTCCTAAAAAAAAGTTGTACATATGTTTAAAAACGATTCGTTCGAACAATTTACCACAGCAACTGAGCAGAGAGACAGGTCTGTAGTTTGACGGTATGGATTTATCCCCCTTTTTAAAAAGTGGTATTACATTTGCAATTTTCCAAGCATTCGGAAAAACACATTCATTCAATGATCTATTATAAATAATAGCAAGCGGTTTAGATATAGTTTTGACTGATCCTTTAAGCATTCTATGAGATATACAGTCAGGGCCAGATGCTTTATTCAAGATGAGTGAAATTATTGTTTCTTCTACCTCAGTATCATTAATAATAATGGTAGTCAGACTATTCAGTGTTTTTGGAGTGAACGGGGGGAGGGTAGCATCTGTGTCATCTACTGTAGATATAGCTGCAAAGAAATTATTTAAACAATTTGATTTTTCGTCGTCTGTATAAAAACAAGAAATATCTCCATCTGAAGAAGTTTCACACAAAGGTGGTATGTTAGCAGTACAGTCATTATTTTTTATAAAGTGACGAATAGTATTCCAGAAGCCTTTTTTATCATTTGTTCTTAGGTCTTCTAAATTATGTTCTAAAGAACTAAAGAATGTTTGTTTTGCATATTTTTTCATGTTATTGACTTTATTCCGCATGTGTTTATATTTATCAAAATCGTGTTGTTTTAATGAATTTAAAGCTATGCGTTTAAGTCTATCTCTTATTCTGCAATATTTACGTAGCTTAGAGTCAAACCATGGTTTATCATCATACCGTATGGTAATATTTCTAGACGGAATACACAAATTAACAAAATGAAGAAATGTTTCTGTAAATAGTGTGCAAGCATCGTCTATCGAACCTTCATTTAAACATTGCCAATCAAAAGCCGCTACTTTTGCATTTAACAGATCAAAGTCCGCTCTTTTATATAAATAAACCTTTCTTTCAAAAGTGCCTCTCAGTTCATAAGGAAATGGCAATATAATAAAAGTTGCACAATGGTCACTTATCTCAGGATTCAAGTTGCTCGTCCTTTGGCCAATACTATTTCAAAGGCTTGAATGAGCTGTATATACGTAAAATTGTAACAAGCAATGCAGTAAAAACTCTCTAAACCCGAAATCTAGTAGAGAAAAATTCAGATACATCTAGTCAGGTGGCAGCTTAATACAGGGTGAAAGTCACACAGAACGCCCCTGATATACTAAATTTAACGCCCGGTTTAGAGGGGTTTTAATGTATATTTCAAAAGCTTGAATGAATTGAGTATACGTAAAACATGTAACAGAAAGACAGTAGTTGTAATATATCTATCTCATTTGACAGATTTAAACGACGCCATTCACCGAAGGAACATCCACGTTGTCAATAGCAGTCTCAGAAAGATTTCCACATATCGCTATAAGAGTGCCCTCAGGTTCAAAATACGACGTCTCTTCAAACTGCGCCAAGAGCTTAAACGACTCATCGAGTTCAAGGATGATATTCCGGCTCTCGTAGACGCCGGGATGGAGGTGGTACAGATGGTTGATCCACCACCAGAGGTCCATCTCACCATGGCCGCACTGTTTCTTCTTCTGGAAGAACCAGAAAAAAGCGTTGAGGTATAATGTCCTAAATACATGTAAAACCTCTCTATAACGACCAGTAAATTGTGTTGATTAGTTGGTATTTTTGGCAGGTGGTTGCTTAAAGCAAGGTGAAAGTAAAAAAGAACGCTCCTATAGGAGCGTTCTGTTTTACTTTCACCTTGCTTTAAGCATCCACCTGCCTTTAGCACAAAATACTTGATGTAATTTAGTGGTCGTTATAGAGAAGTTTTACTGTATATCGTTGATAGTATTTACAAATAGTTTTGATATATGTATAAAACGGCAAGTGAAGTCCCATCTTATCAGAATAACAGCTGCCTGTCGCCAAGATTATATATTGTAATATAAAACAACCCTAATGCAATTGTAATTCAGTACAGAAACAAAGGACACATCATTTACAGAGTATGCTGAAAGTAGAATAAAAAAACTTGCATTAGGCCTTTGTACGAACTGCATCACTAAATCACTGACATGAACACATCTGAACTCTTTCAACGCTGATTTGTCAAAGGGAAATTATAGGCCATCAGTGTTTAACTAAACAGCCTACTTCGTATGATAGATTTAAAACTTGCTAGAGCATTTTAAATGGCAAATACCACAAACCCTGATTATAGGGATCGTATTGGAGGTCTCTGATCTTGGTCTACAGTATTTGCAAATGGCAATATACACGTGCCCCGCACTCAAATGCTAAACCCTTTCACCGCCGCAGTCGCATAAATGCACCATGACAAATAGTGCAGTCCCAGATCAGACGCCGTCTTTTCAAGGCGGCGTCTGATCAGGGCCTTCACTATTTATCTAAATCTCTATTTCTATATATGTGCTTTATTCCTTTGAAATTTGCATTCATTTATCTCATTTCCTTATTTTACTGAATGGTTTAACAAACTTGGATTGCAGACGACAATTAGAAATTTGGCGCCGAAAGGTTTAAGGTAAACAACGGAGTTTGTTTCTAAATTATTTCAGAGCTGGGACTATATTGTGGAGCGCATGTCTTCAGATACCATTCCAGAAGAAGCTCCGATTTACAAGAAAATGCATCATATAGCCGAAATGTACCCATCCAAGAATACACAAAGAAAGATACTGAGTCTACTGTCGGAGTTTGGTTTGGACACGGTTCGTGGAACAAGTACTGGGGCCGCAAGGTTCCACAGATGGGTATGTGTTAGTGTACTGCTGTCGTCATGAACATTGACCTTTAGCCTGCTGTGAGCGGATGAGCGATTATATTTGCAAACAGTTTGGATCCAAACTGTTTGACACCCAAATTGCATTTTGGTAGGCATACTGATTATAGCCAGGCATTTGAATATGTAGTGGGTGAACACTTGTGTAAAAATAATTTGCTCAGCAGGCTAAATGTTAAAGAATGTTGCAAGTACAGAGGATTATCAGAAATGAGAAACACATGTATCTGTATCTGTACAGACATACAGTTAAACTTCGATATCTCGAACTTTAAGGGATCATGCTTATTACAAATAACAGAAGTTCGACTTAACCGGTTTCTTATTTGAATAATTTTCTCAAATTCACAGTTAAATGTAGGTAAAAGTAATACTGAAAGCAAATATAGGAGATTTCACTATTATTTTCGACCTGCATTTAGCTGACCCATATGTTTATAAATATAAGTAGTGATACATTTTAGAACTATTCTGTATTGTAAATTTGGGAAGGACCGAGTATTTACTTTGGGTTACCCGAGTCCGAGATGTCGAAGTACAACTGTATCTGAATTTTAGATGATTTGCAAATGCTGTAATTAATTCATCTTATTAACCTTTCAAGCTAACCTTTCAGCTATGCATATAAGAATTGGATACATAATGGGGCATTGCCCAGGTCGGAGACAGTATCCAAAATGGCCGACTCCAGATGAATTATATCCTGCATCGAAATGCAGAATATAAAAAGTTGAACGAACAAGGAGTTACATCATTTAATGCTTTTACCTGATGTGTTGTATAAATAAATTAGAAGGTTGAGTTGTAAAACAAGAAACCATTGGACTAATACATCAAGTTAACCTTCTGCAGTCTGAGCGATTGTGGTCTGCAACATTGATTGTACTGGGAGAGAAAATAACTGTGCAATGTAACCGATGTTACATTTTGCAAACGACAATGACTACATGTATATTCATTAGTCCACGATTCATTAGATCAGTGTATTTGCAGGTGGGCAAGGTGATGGCGGTTCTCCAGGATGACGAGTTCAAGTTCGAGGACGATATGGAAGATGTTGACGATCAGCACCAGCAGACAAATAACAAGCCGAACAAACCAGTCAATGGCACGATACCGGAAGTGGGCGTGACCTAGCCATTACTATAATCATTCTCACGTACACAAATCTCTGATAGAATAAGGCAGAACATAATGTTAGTTTGATGACCGCATTAATATAAAAGCGCTAACCAATGCTGGAAATATCTGTAAAGAGGCTTTAAGTTAGTGAATCTAATGATTCTGACTTAACGGAGATTTGGGTTTCAGTTTAAAAACATGTTAATGACAATGTACACAAAGGTGATGAGTCTGTCTTCAAAAGTTGAATTTTCATAGTTTATCCTCGGTATTGCCAATGATTAGGTCATGTAACTACATACCGATAAAACTCCATACGATATGTGCAATGTCAGTCTGTGAGGAACAATATTGAATTGTCAAACGCTCCTGATAACGTTCACAATAAACGACCAGAAAATAAGAGCATAACATAGAAAAACAATTGGTGGAGATGATGATATTTGTTTAAGGCATTGTCGGCAGACGCATCTTGGGCGTTTACACCGAAATACACAGGAGCATAGTCGCTAAGTTCTCATATTTCAAAAATATTCAAATGATTCTCCGTGCATGGAGTGAAATCAAGGGCACACACTCTTATGTGGTTGACCAAATTCCGAACGAATTGCAGCTAGCCATGAATCATTGAAAGCGGAATTCCGTACAACAGAAAGACCAACGGAAACCATCAAGGATTAGTTATGACATACTTAGTGGGGAGTATGGAGAGCTAGGGGCATGGGGTGTGCAGATCTGGGTGGTTCATATTAACCCATTCCCTCATACTGACGACTTTTGACGACTCTGTAAAAGTCACTTTGTGAAACCATTCTGATAAATAGAGTATTTGCTCCTATAGGAGCAAATGCTATATTTATCACAATGGTTTCAAACTACAAAATTCTGAAACTTTACTTTTCTCTAGTCAATGCTTCTTTTGGGCAGATTCATTCAAAGAGATTGTATCTAAATATAGCCTATTAGGTAATGGGTTAATATATTCATCTGGGTGTTTGGTTAAATGTGTTATAGTGTAATGAAAACGGTGTTACGAAATAAAACTTTGAAGACCCAAAACTTTATAAATAATATTGGAATAGTATAAGTCATAACACTATCCCCCAAGGTACAGACAAATGAACATTCATCCGTATATATTAGTTACAAATACACAAACCTCTATCGGAGTGCATATTAAAATTGACACTAAAGCTTAGTTAAAACATTTTAAATAATGATATTGTTTTTCTACCTGGTGTAAACAAATGGGATGATATACTCGTACTCCAGCATATAACAATACGACTTTCTTTGATGTATTCCAAAATGATGTCAACGAATTGCAGGGACGTCTTTGTTGTTATAAACGGACGTGTCTGAATCAAACGAGTTTTTATCATTCAAGACTGTAATATTGGTTTTATTGATGATGATGAAACCTGTTTGTTTAACTCTATTTACACATTAACATCTGTAGATAACGTTTGCATTTCACGTTGTCTAAAACTGTCAAGATTGGGATAAATCATTTCTTCAAAGCAAGTGGTTATGATCTAATAGGGAATTATATACATGTATATAGTGAGACCTTCGAACTTTTAGCAAAGACGAATTGACAGCATTTTAGGCATTTGACTTCTTAATGCAAAGGAGAAGACATGCAGTGTGCTGCCATAGAAGCGTTCACCCCGCATTAACCATTTACCTCATATAAACGCCTTTTCACTCCTTTGCAAACAGAGTAGATCCAGATCAGACGGCTCCTGTAGGAGCCGCCTGATCAGTGTCTGCTCTGTTTACTTATGGAATTATATAGATCTGAGTCTACAGTTTATGCCATGACCAACACATTCTTTATTTTTATGCCATTATAAAAATCAGCTAATAAATAGCCATGGCAGGGAAGTGTTGAGCTGCCATCCGACTTAGATACCAATAATGATATATAGTTGGGTGTTCGTATTAGCGAGGTACTATATGTTACTTACTCTCAATGTAGTGTTACTGATAACATGTTGTTGATTGAGATGTATAGTAAAACATGCATATGTCTACTACTGGGCCTTAACCCTTTCCCTCATATAAACATGTTTTCACGAATCTGCAAACAGAACCAGATCAGGGTCTGCTCTGTTTGCTAATGGAATTTGATTGTTACTGTTACTTTACCTTCTAAAATGGCTACAATGTTCCACCTTCCATATTTCATTATAACTAGTTTGTCAATGAATATTCAGTAGGTATTGGTATCGGCAGTAATAAAGAACAGGTAAAGGGTTAAATGTATATGGTAGTTTATTTCAGTACGAAATGTTATGCAGAGAGCTCCCACAGGGGCTGGGACGTTTGATGTTCGTCCTACTTTAAGAATGTACGTGTACCTGCCTTGAAAGACATACATACTGTATATAATTCATTAATTGGTCAAGAGGGGTCTGTATCTACATGTTTATTATTTATCTGTCGATAATATATGTACAGTAAAACCTCTCAATAACGACCACTAAATTGTGTTAATTAGTTGGTATTTGGGACAGGTGGTTGCTTAAAGCAAGGTGAAAGTAAAACAGAACGCTCCTATAGGAGCGTTCTGATTTACTTTCACCTTGCTTTAAACATCCACCTGCCTTTAACACAAATTACTTGAAGTAATTTAGTGGTCGTTATAGAGAGAGGTTTTACTGTATATTGGAGTACAAGCTTGTTTTGAAAATAGAGATATTCGTTGTATCAATACACGGACAATTGTACTGCACATATGTGTACATTATTTGATTCTACAGCGCTGATGGTTATTTGAATCCTATTCTATTAAAATGTTGACTGTTTTGAAATTTAAAGTAAACCCGCCAGGTCAAATAAAGCATGTATATAAACCGTTTTAAGCCCTTTGAAATGCATATATGCAAACAGTGTATACCAAGATCAGAGGGCAGCTGAAAGAGCCTTCTGATCAGGGTCTGCACTGTTTGATGAACCATGGACGCCAACAGCTGATACGAGCAAATATTGTGTTTGATGTGCCCTCTCAAAATGAAAAATGTGGTCCAAAAAGATATGGTCGTGTTTTTCTTAAATAATATGGGAATAAATTGGTTAATGCAATAGTCACTTGTTTACAAATATTTACAACACAGCTGATCAGTCTATATCTATTACATTAATGATAATATTCAGCATATCCATATATATGCGTTTACAAGGAGACTGGTCGTTTCGCTATTGAATGTGAAAATGCTAAAAGGTTGTAACTCATTGAATTTCGAACTGAAATAATTCTGTCGAAAATACGGCGAAGATAAACATTTGATAAGTGACATTAATTTCTTATTCAATTCACACGTAAGCCAATTGGGGAGCAACCCTATCCAGTTGGCTCATACTGAGCCATATGAGAAGGAGTGATACCCATCTGGCTCCTTATGAGAAAGGTATAACGGTGATAAAAAAAAGCTACAGATTCAGGTGCGTACCCAAATACTAAAATCGTCATTTCTCCACCAAACGCTATAATGTGACCACTCTTTAGAATCGTCTCTTCGAGAGACGATTATAAAGTGTGGTCACAGTATAGAGTTTGGTAGAGAAATAAAGGAGATATTCTAGAAAATGTTTTAATTTACGTATCTTATCTGGACCTCTGGGTGATAGTTATTTTGATATTCATCGTACAATGCCATAAAATCTATGTTCAGGTTGAAAAATCATGCTCGTCATTTCTTGTTTTACCCGTTACCTATTTAATATCCATGTAAGAAATAGTGATATCGTGAATATTTATTAGCTGAATGTTTGCTATATGACATGTGTATACCGGATCTGTTTACCTCGTCAGAATCACATCTATATAAACCCATAGGCAAACAGAGCAGACTCTGATCAGAATATTCTTACAGTAACCGTCTGATCCGGGTCTACACTGCTTGCAAATGCGTGAAAATGCGTTTATATGATGGAAAGGTTAAATGGTAAAACATAGGACAGGCTTAGACAAATGTTACTAGTATAATTACACAAATTGGGGAAAAAATCAAGGATTTTTAAAGATCAAAATATTTAGCAAATATCAATTAATATAACGCCACATTTTTTAAATTAGCTCAATACAAATATTAATTTCTATATACAGTAAAACTTCTCTATAACGGCTGCTAAATTACATCAAGTATTTTGTGTTATAGGCAGGTGGCTGCTTAAAGCAAGTTGAAAGTAAAACAGAACGCTCCTATAGGAGCGTTCTGTTTTACTTTCACCTTGCTTTAAGCGGCCACCTGCCCCAAATACCAAATAATTAAAACAAATATTAGTGTCCGTTATAGAGAGGTTTTACCGTACTCGTAATTAAATATCCCCAGACGTTCATAAATCATAGTTGAGTCTTTATATCACGACTGTTTTGTTCGTATTCAGTTATAATCTTTACGACTCAAAGGTAAATATACGCGTTCTTGTTACATTTACCTCCAAGGCACGTGTAATATAGAAACAAACAAGCGCGCTTGATAAATTAGTCACTGTTTGTAGCGTGTCAGTACTATGTTCTGACAAAACTTGTTCACCTTTTGAATCCGGGAATGATCTAACTGTCATTTGCAAACAGTGTAGATCAGAGAGTACCTAAATGAATTCTCTGATTAGGGTCTGTACTGTTTGTCCTTTTTTTGGTTATATCCAGCATTAACCTTGCGGGAAATGAGTCTCTAATGTCATTTGCAAACAGTGCAGACCCATATGAGAGGGCTTCTATAGAGGAGCCCTCTCATCAGGGTCTGCACTGTTTGACATGTTACACTTTTTCTTTAGAAAAATCCCTAGATATTCACAATATAAGCTTACCCTGTTTGAATTTTATATAAATCCATTTGACAATTCAGCATTGTAAGTGTTAAAAGGGTTAAACCTGATTTTTATTTTACGATTACAATCTGAGCTATAGGCATTGTTCGCAACTTGTTATTACAATCTGAGCTATAGGCATTGTTCGCAACTTGTTATTACAATCTGAGCTATAGGCATTGTTAGCAACTTGTTATTACAATCTGAGCTATAGGCATTGTTAGCAACTTGTTATTACAATCTGAGCTATAGGCATTGTTCGCAACTTGTTATTACAATCTGAGCTATAGGCATTGTTAGCAACTTGTTATTACAATCTGAGCTATAGGCATTGTTCGCAACTTGTTATTACAATCTGAGCTATAGGCATTGTTAGCAACTTGTTATTACAATCTGAGCTATAGGCATTGTTCGCAACTTGTTATTACAATCTGAGCTATAGGCATTGTTAGCAACTTGTTATTACAATCTGAGCTATAGGCATTGTTAGCAACTTGTTATTACAATCTGAGCTATAGGCATTGTTAGCAACTTGTTATTACAATCTGAGCTATAGGCATTATTCGCAACTTGTTATTACAATCTGAGCTATAGGCATTGTTCGCAACTTGTTATTACAATCTGAGCTATAGGCATTGTTCGCAACTTGTTATTACAATCTGAGCTATAGGCATTGTTAGCAACTTGTTATTACAATCTGAGCTATAGGCATTGTTAGCAACTTGTTATTACAATCTGAGCTATAGGCATTGTTCGCAACTTGTTATTACAATCTGAGCTATAGGCATTGTTCGCAACTTGTTATTACAATCTGAGCTATAGGCATTGTTCGCAACTTGTTATTACAATCTGAGCTATAGGCATTGTTAGCAACTTGTTATTACAATCTGAGCTATAGGCATTGTTCGCAACTTGTTATTACAATCTGAGCTATAGGCATTGTTAGCAACTTGTTATTACAATCTGAGCTATAGGCATTGTTAGCAACTTGTTATTACAATCTGAGCTATAGGCATTGTTAGCAACTTGTTATTACAATCTGAGCTATAGGCATTATTCGCAACTTGTTATTACAATCTGAGCTATAGGCATTGTTCGCAACTTGTTATTACAATCTGAGCTATAGGCATTGTTCGCAACTTGTTATTACAATCTGAGCTATAGGCATTGTTCGCAACTTGTTATTTCCACAGCTATGCATTATTGGTCCTCATTGAAAAACTTCAGTCTCTACCAATTCAGTAAAAATGTAGGCTTGTATTTTTTAATGACAGTTTATTGAAACAAAGTTACAATTATGTTGATGCACTAATTGAGTTTGAAACACATCTATTTTTTGAAAAGCTGTTTGGAAACGGAATCATATATACAGCCATTGACTATAGGAAAACGAATCAAAAGCATTTGACAATGTGATACTATTGTCATTTCCAATAAATACGTTTATCCAAGAAAAAGATGATGCTATTGCATGTTATATCTACTGTATATATATTGTAATAAAAAAATCCGTTTATAGCTAAGCTACACAGCCTTGGCCCTTTACTACGTGAATATCCATGACAGACCCCCATTATGAATTAACTAATTAACCCTTTCGCTGCCAAACTCTGTCGTCTGCTAACTTTGTCGTCTGCTACAATTTTTCATTTTTTGATTTTCTTCATTTTTGTTTTAAAAACATAGTAACAGTAACAAACAGTTTGGATCCTGGTGAGACGCCGGGTTACTCGGCGTCTCATCTGGATCCAAACTGTTTATATAAAACAAACGAGTGAATACATTGCTATTCCAAATAGTTTAGAATATCAGATCTAAGGTTTTCTAAGATAAAACGGTGCAGACCTTGATCATACGGTTCTTATTGGACTCACATGATCTGGGTTTACTGTGTTTGCAAGTGTGTCAAATTGCGCCTCAGTGGGGTAATGGGTTAGCTACAGTTACAAACTACACCCTATGAATCATTGTTGTGTCTATATACCTAGCATCAGAAGGAGCAGGGAAGATGTTGACTTTAGTATTTGAAAATTGTTCTTAATTATACTTCTAATCTCAGATATTATATGAAATATACACAACCTTAACGGTAGAGTATCTGGGTTGATACATATCGGTCGTTGTCATAATTGAGAACTTTCATGCCGGATACAGTGCAGATATAATCACACGGTCATGGCCAAAGGCGTATAGGGATGTCATCGTGGTGTGGGTGAGTGTTTTGTGAAAAAACAACGAGCATGTATAGTACACGATGAAATAGAGTAAAGTTCAGCTACATTATGGCTGTTTGTGCTAAGGAAACTTGTAACGCAGGTGGGTGTGTCAAGTACACGTTGCTGTTTGGAGCGTTTTTCTATTGGGTATGTTATGTTATCTTTTCTTTTCCACAGTGTCTAAAATATCTATAGGAAACCCCCTCAAAATCGGACGTTAAATTTAGTATAAATATCGGTCTTGGAGACAGGTGGTAGGATGAAAGTCATGCAGAAAGCTCTTAGATTAGCACAGGGTAAAAGTCATGCAGAAAGCTCCTCTAGGAGCATTAAACAGCCACCTGCTTAAAAGTATCTAAATTCGTCTCTGCTAGAATTCCGGTTAAGAGGGGTTTACTGTATATAAAACATTAGACTGTGGAAACAGCACAGGACCTGATCAGTCGCCACATTGTAAATGCTGCACCATAAGAGCATATTCTGTTTTACAGTCGTGTTCTACTAACAATGGACTAGATCTGATGTCGCATTTAACCCTTTCAACGCCAATGTCGCAAAAATGCACCACGACAAACAGTACAGTCCCTGATCAGACGCCGTCTTTTCAATGCGGCGTCTGATCAGGGACTTCACTTTTGTTTCAAACTCTATTTCTATATATGTGCTTTATTCCTTTGGAATTTGCATTTATTTACCTCATTTCATTATTTTACCGAATGACTTAACAACATTGGTTTGCAAACGACAATTAGAAATTTGGCGCCAAAAGGGTTAATACGCTGTAGCTGATCTAGTGTATTATTGTAAACTCTGCAAAATCTAAAATCTGCAAAATGTTGGTTTTCGTATAGCAGAGTTCATACTGCTTTATCCCTTTACTGCATGACTATTCATTCATGATAAACAAGAGAGTCGTCACGGGTGACAAATGCCCCCAAGTGTTTGACACCGAAATGCATTTTGGCGGAAAAACAATACAATGTAATGCAGGTGTAACATGAAATTTTGATGCTGTTAAAAATGACACAGGAGTCAGTTCTTAACATTAGAAACAGAACCTTTGACGATTATGATAGCTAAGAAAAGAGCCAAGGGTCAAAACTTAGTTAAAAAGGACCCTAAGTCATTCTCAACGTTAAAAAGGACCCTGGGTTGATTGTCAACGTTTAAGGTATAGGAGATATGCTCTGGACAAGCTTTTTGTATCTGGTAAGGTATAGGAGATATGCTCCGGACTGTAAAATTGAGGTCAAAGGTCAAGGTCAGTGATCTGAAAATGGTACACGAGTCTCCGCCATCCCAAGATGAACTCACAAACCAAATTTGGAATCCGTAGCTGGTAAGGTATAGGAGATATTCTCTGGACAACCTTTTTTGTAAAATCGAGGTCAAGCTCACAGTGACCTGAAAATGGTACGTGACATTCCTCCATCCCAAGATGAACTCACACACCAAATTTGGAATCCGTAGCTGGTAAAGTATCTTTATAGGAGATATACTCCGGACAAGCTTTTTGCAGCTGGTAAGGTATAAGCTTTTTGTAAAATCGAGGTCAAAGGTCAAGGTCACAGTGACCTGAAAATGATACGCGACACTCCTTCATCCCAAGATGAACTCACATACCAAATTTTGGATCCGTAGCTGGTAAAGTATAGGAGATATGCTCCGGACAAGCTTTTTGTAAAATCGAGGTCAAAGGTCAAGGTCACAGTGACCTGAAAATGGTACGCGACACTCCGCCATCTCAAGGTGATCTCACACACCAAATTTGGAATCCGTATCTGGTAAGGTATAGGAGATATGCTCTGGACAAGCTTTTTGTAAAATCGGTCAAAGGTCAAGGTCAAGGTCACAGTGACCTGGAAATGGTACACGACACTCCACCATCCCAAGATGAATTCACACACCAAATTTGGAATCTGTTGCTGGTAAGGTAAAGGAGATATGCTCCGGACAAGCTTTTTGTAAAATCAGTCAAAGGTCATGGTCAAGGTCACAGTGATCTGAAAATGGTACGCGACACTCCTCCATCCCAAGATGAACTCACACACCAAATTTGGAATCCTTAGCTGGTAAGGAATAGGAGATATACTCCGGACAAGCTTTTTGTAGCTGGTAAGGTATAAGCTTTTTTTAAAATCGAGGTCAAAGGTCAAGGTCACAGTGACCTGGAAATGGTACGCGACACTCCGCCATCGCAAGATGAACTCACACACCAAATTTGGAATCTGTAGCTGGTAAGGAAAGGAGATATGCTCCGGACAAGCTTTTTGTAAAATCGGTCAAAGGTCATGGTCAAGGTCACAGTGTTCTGAAAATGGTACGCGACACTCCTCTATCCCAAGATGAACTCACACACCAAATTTGGAATCCTTAGCTGGTAAGGTATAGGAGATATACTCCGGACAAGCTTTTTGTAGCTGGTAAGGTATAAGCTTTTTTTAAAATCGAGGTCAAAGGTCAAGGTCAATGTCACAGTGACCTGGAAATGGTACGCGACACTCCGCCATCCCAAGATGAACTCACACACCAAATTTGGAATCTGTAGCTGGTAAGGTAAAGGAGATATGCTCCGGACAAGCTTTTTGTAAAATCAAGGTCAAAGGTCAAGGTCAAGGTCACAGTGACATGAAAATGGTACGCGACACTCCCCTGTCCCAAGATGAACTCACACACCAAATTTGGTATCCGTAGCTGATGTGACAAAGGAAATATACTCCGGGCAAAATGTACACACACCCACACACCCACCCACACCCCCACCCACCCACACACCCACACACCCACGCACGGTGCGATCACTATATGCCGCCAAAGCCTAGCTTTGGGGGCATAAAAATGACGTTTGACGAACACCGTGTGCGGATACTAAGCTGTTTCATTTCGAAAGTCATTATATGCATACTACGGTACATTGTGTATTGTTTGCAATCAGTGTAGATCTTTACCGTGATTTAACGGTCATGCTTCAGTTAGATTAGACTTACAGGTAATCTGTTTGTGATATCACTGTAGTTTTTGTATCCGTCTATAATAAAGGGGGTTCTGATCCTTCGAATGCACTGTAATTTAACAATGTAGACCCAGACCACAGCCTGCACTGTTTGTCATTCAAAACCCTCTTGCAAAATTTCCCTTTCATGTTGTATGGATTCTACTAGTAAACAGCGATGGACCATTTCACTCTGAAAATACAGCGTTTAAAGGACTAAGTGACCAAGACGACAAATCGTTTCAATACTTGTACAGCAAATCCCTATAAACCGGAATTCTAGTAGAGAATAATTTAGATACTTTTAGACAGGTGGTTGTTTAATGCAGGGTGAAAGTCATGCAGAAAACTCCTAGAGTAGCTTTCTGCATGACTTTCACTCTGCATTAAGATGTCACTTGTCTCCAAGACCGACATTTATACTGAATTGAACGTCCGAATTAAGAGGGGTTTTACTGTACTTGTGTCGGGTCAAGCTAGGCTGTGCCCTCGGCGGTTGTATGGATTGATGGATAGATGAGTTCAGTTTACAGCGCTGCGACATTTACCGGGTCATTTAGATGAAATAATCAGTTATGAAGATGGGTGATTAATATTATCCCACTGTGAAAAAAACAGTGCCTGCTCAAATTTTGATATTGTGCAAGCGTGACTACTGGGTCCAATCTGTGTGCAAATGCGAGTCAATACGCGTACAGCAGGATAAGGGCACATGAGGTGATGTACAGTAAAACCTCTCTATAACGGCCACTAAATGACATCAAGTTTTTTGTGTTAAAGGCAGGTGGCTGTTTAAAGCAAGGCGAGCGTAAAACAGAACGCTCCTATAGGAGCGTTCTGTTTTACTTTCACCTTGCTTTAAGCAGCCACCTGCCCTAAATACCAACTAATTAACACAATTTAGTGGCCGTTATAGACAGACAGACAGACAGACATATATACTTTATTCTTTTCAACGTGTACATAAGTACCTTGTTGCAACACAATTCAATAATGTCAGTATAGAGAGGTTTTACTGTATAATGGATGAAGATGAATATGATAATCAAAGGCCTGAATGGCCATAATGGCGTTCGGGTTTGATATGGATGTTATGTGTAAGGGGGGAAATTGATGTACACGTTAATAACAATAACGTCTTGGAATTGATAACAGTATTAATAACAACACATTTTTGTGAAACACTATGCCCCTGATTGTGACAAATATAAATTTGACCCGTAATGTGACATTTAACTGTAATATAACCTTGATTTTAATAAGCCCCCCCCCCACCCCCCCCCCCAATTTTTTTTTTATAAAAAAATAAATAAATAAAAATGTTCGCCTCTGTAAGTTGCATAGACATGCCAGGTTTGAAGTATGTATGTGCAATGGCTACAAAGTTATTGCCAACATTAAAGTTTGAGCCAAGCCAAGAAACCAACAAAGTCATCCCCCCCCCCCTCGATTGGGGGCATAAAAATATGACAGACTGAAACAAAAGGAGCCATCTCATGATCTGCTGTTTATATATAGACATGCTTCTAGTTTCTACTATGGCAAAATAATATCTTAATTATATTCATGATGTCATTATTTCTTATATGAATATTCATGAAGTAAAGGGTCAATTAATGCTTTCATGTCCAAAGCTGGTGCAAAAACTGAAGCACAACATCAAAATGATACAAAGGCTACCTATAATCCTACATTTTTTGTTCAACTAATTCTTACACATAACATTTATTTTTCCATGTTCAGCACTCGTTTATTTTGAATAAATGTAGTCTGCTTACAAATTTGAAGGTAGACTGTTTTTATTTTTAATTACTAAGTAGATCCATACATGTACATACAATTACGGTAGTTGTTTGGAACCTGATGAAACTCAAATTCAGAACTACAGTCAGAAGTAGAGTTGTAAGCTGGGAAAGACATTTCAACAAATTGCTACCTACTTTCGCTTTTACACGACACAAACGTCTTGAGCAAACGCCGGCGGTTACACGATACATAGAAGAGACTCTTATTTTCACAGTTGTTATTGACACTGGAATATAATTTGATTGAATATGTGTTGAGAACCTTCTATGGATAATACTTACTTTGATAAGCCGATAGAACCCCGTGTTTTTACGGTTTTACTTCTTGTAAGACTTAGACTTGTGTTGAGGTTGGGTGCCATAGTCAAAACACGCTGTTCGATGCGTGATAAATGTGTATATGGGAATTTCGAATTTCATTGGTTGATTATTTTAGATTTCTTTGACCTTGTCCTTTATGAAACTTCCTATTTCTAATTTTGAGTACGGGTCAAACGGAAATGAAGATGTAGGTCTATATGCTAATCAGTTACGAATGTGTATAAAAATGCAATCGGAAACCTCGGCTATATTCCTTCTGCTTTAGAACGCCAAGGTGTTGCGAAAACTACGGTAAAAATATTCGTTCGCGTCTTCTTCTTCTTCTTCCGATTAAAGTACAGGGCCCACTCTGGAGCATCGACGTACTTGGAGTCTATTAAAATTCAAGACTTTTTAAAAAGTTTATCTTTGTGTAGATTAGTAGTAATTGTCTCACACAGCGAATTATTATTAAATACATGAAGAGTAAACAAATACATGAACATTTTACAAGCAAACTAGTGCAGACTTGAAGAAAACTATTTTGTCTTGCGCATGTTCACTAGACAAGTGAACTCGTTGCCGTAAAGCGACCGACTAGTATATGGCGTTCCGAACGCCACAATAAAACAACGGGCGATTTTGGCTAATATTCCATATTGTGCGATGCATGGGATCAAGTGACTAACTTGCCTTCCGTTTAGTTTAGAGGTACATGTAATATGTAGTTACAAATAACCTTTATGCTAAGAGTAAACTCACTGACATTTGCATGCAGTCTGGATCTAGATCGGACGCAGAAAGTCGTCTTATCAAGATCCAATCAGTCTGACACTACCCAGTTAGGTCTTCCGAACATTGGACGAATAGATCTATGTTACATATGCATATCAGATTCAGGGAGTGGGATGAAGAAATATGCGGTCAGGAGGACCCTGGCACATGTCTAAATGATTTGCCTAATTTATTTTTAAAGTACAGCAGCAGAGTGTCAACTAGTTTAGATCTGATGCTATGTGTTCAGCGCGTTTGTTGCTATGCGTTAACCCTTTCCCTCATATAAACGTGTTTTCACGTATTTGCAAACAGAGTAGACCCAGATCAGACGGAGCCGTCTGATCAGGGTCTGTTCTGTTTGCTGATGGAATTTGAAAAATCTGTTGTTTTTTTTCTAAAATGGTTAAGAAGTTCCACCTTCCATATTTCATTATAACTACTTTGTTAATGAATATTCAATGGGTATTGAAATAGAACAGGGAAATGGTTAAGCCTTAATCTGCTGATTGCTATGCACCCGACCGTCATCTGCAAACTGTCTGGATCCTAGTGAGACGCCTAGTATAACACGGCGTCTTAACCTAGTATAACACGGCGTCTCAACCTAGTATAACACGGCGTCTCAACCTAGTATAACATGGCGTCTCAACCTAGTATAACACGGCGTCTTAACCTAGTATAACACGGCGTCTCAACCTAGTATAACACGGCGTCTCAACCTTTGCAGTGCTTCACACGCAGTAACTGACCATGTAATCCTTGTAGTACTAGTTTAGACGAAACTTTATTTCTCATTGCCAACTTCATTTTTTCTGCCAATCACTCGATCTAAATATATCCACTAATACCCTTTGCAAACAGTGCAGACCCAGGTTAGAGTGTTTCCAGGGAAGCCCCCTCGTTAGGGTCTGTACGGTTTGTCATTTTTACGTTTTTCTTTAAAATAAATCCCTGAACATTTTTGGTAAGCTTGACCCTTTTTGAATTTTGGAATAGTCCATTTGAAAATTCAGCGTTGAAAAGATTAATTTTTCTTCTCTAGAACGTGCGATAATTTTTTTATCCGGGTAGTACTGATTGACAATTATATTTTATGATAATTTTGGCAGTGTCATATTAAGTAAGACGCTGTCTGTTCGTAAAAAAGCACATTCATTTGTATTAAATCGTGTCCATCGATTATCAGTTCACTTCATTCAAACAAGTTGCATAGTAAAATCGCTTGACATAAATGTGACAATGTATCTAAATTACCCCTTTACTCCATAGAAACGCCTTTTAACGCCTTTGCAAACACAGAAGACCCAGATCATAGTTCTTGTAGGAGCCGTCTGATCAGTGTCTGTTCTGTTAGCTTATGATATAAGATAGATTTGAATGTACAGTTTCTGCCATAACCCAAATTTCCTGTGTTCATTCACCTTCAATAAAATCAGCAAATTTATATTCATGATGTCATTATTTCTAACACAACTATGCATAGAGTAAATGATATAGTAAATGGTTAAGGCGACACCCAAAACAGATTGTTGGATAATGGTTCATATAGAGCATTCATGTATTTCAGCTATGTGCTGTAGCATTAATAGCAGTTGGTGCGTGGGCCCAGGAAGAGAAGAACAGATACTACTACACACCAATAGAAGATGTCTATGACGTCATATTCAATATCGCCATCGTCATGATAATCGTTGGCTCGGTTATGTTCGTCATCACAGTTTGCGCATTTGTTGGGGCGCTTCGGGAGAACATCATTCTGTTGAGGATTGTAAGTAACTATCCTAAATAATTAGTAACATTTCATTACCGAAGTACGATAACCGGTTTCACTTTTAAAGATAGATAGATATAATCTTTATTTACATCTCATCAATGCACATTCAGCAAATATAAAAACATATACAATAAACATTTCAAATAGTGCATAGCCATTCCATAAAGGAATTATAAGAGATGGTAAAAATGACATTGCATGCCATATAAAACACATATGTTTATAACATCACAGTATGACACACATAAAATCGGATCACTGCAAATTGCAATACTGATCCAATATACCAAAACGGTCTAAAAAAGAGTATAAAATGAAACAAGAATAATCAACAAAAGCAAGCTAAAGTACTCCTATGTTCAAAATCTACACCTGTTAAGAAAACTTAAAGATCAAAATGATATGATACTATATCATATAAAACATATACCTAAAATAAATAAATAATAATAACAGTCTATTTACAAAGTGAAACTTGCCGTCTCTGTAAAATGTAAAAGCAGGTTTTGGCACAGTCCCTTATCACGTCTGTGTTGGAAAACAGAAACACATATTTATTAAAACCATCTAAGTCTAAGAAACCTTGACTAAAAGTACATGCTTTTCTAAACAACTCTTCCCTTAAATCACTGTACATATGGCATTTCAAAATCACATGCATTTCACTTTCTACTGTATTGTCCAGAAAAAATGGGCAAACTCTACTCTCTTCACTAAGACCCTCATAACAGCCATAACGAATGCTTATATTCTAGTCACTTGTAAAAATTGCTATTAGGTCGCATACACTGGTGGTAATGACAATACTCAACAAACATTCACTAAAGACAGTTATAAATGCATCAGTTAACACATACCCTCCTAGTGACGTATTTTGGCGCCTCTGTAAAAAGTCACATATTGAAACCACTGTGATAAATAGAGCATTTGCTCCATAGGAGCAAATGCTCTATTTATCACAATGGTTTCAAAACTACAGAATTCTAAATGTCTCCGTTTCTATAGTAAATGCTCCTTTTCGGTAGATGTATTCAAAGAGGTTGGGTCTAAAATAGCCTACGAGGTATTGGGTTAACGAATACATGTACAACCCTTTCATCTTACATGTACTAACCATTTTCCCACTCTGCCCGACCTGGCTCACATTTGCAAACAGTTTGGATTTAGATGAGACGCCAAGTTACTCTCTCACCAGGTGTCGAGCATTTGACACTACATGTAGGTCAATAATGTCTCAAAGGGTTGTATTGAAAATGCAAGGGTTCCAAATGAGCTACCATTATGTTTTCACACGCAATGCTCACAAGAGTCAGAAATATAGTCTTGATATCTTAGAAACGTCTCACATGTGTGTAGCAGCTTTGCGATAACATAAGGGAAGGTAGAAATACATGTATGAAATAACAACAAAACCCCCACAAAAACAACAATAAACAAAAACAAACAAACAAAACACAACAACAAAATATGCGACCCAATTGTGAAGTACATGTAGCTATATAGTCAGATGAAGCATTTTATTCTTCAAAGTTCGATCTTATTAGCATTTGCAAACATATTGTGTCTAGATCACTAGATCTCTAACCCGGCGAAATAACTGGATCAAACAAAAGTTTAATTAGAATCTCAAGTTCGCGTCATATAAAACTTTGAGCAGATACTTGTATCTGCAGAATAATGGTTATACTGTATATTGCTTATGGCATATGTAGATTTAACATCATTGTCACAACCGATAGTATTGTTTTGGGGGTAAACATTTTATATATTTAAGACAGTCTTGATGAATCAGGCCTCTGTCTGGTAAGTACGGCCTGACTTTAAGTTGCAGACAGCTTGGGTCCCAATGAGGCATCGAGTAACTCGGCGTCACACCAGGATCCAGGCTGACTGACATTTGGTCAGTTGCTTCTCAAATGTTTGATAGTAAGTAAAACATTGCAGCTGATCGGAGATTGAGCTGACATCAGTTTTATATTAAGGGTTAATACACCTTTACAGCTTCAAGCATACTTATACTCATAGGTTAACGTGTATATGTGAGCGAGCAGATCGTGAGGTAAAAACTCATATTAACCCTTCGCTTGCTATTCACGTCAATATACCTACCTTTAAATAGTGCAGACCCAGATGAGACAGCTCCTGCGGGAGCTGTCTTATTTAGGTCTGCACTATTTACAAGTTGATTGTGCAACCAGTGCACTCCACAGCAGTGATTGCACAGCGAAAATACGTGTACACAGTGAAGATATATGTAATTATACAACAGGGCATGGGTAAAGAAGGAGAAATGTATTTTAAAATTCAGCAAGAAAAGGATTAACCCTCTGCCTGCTATGGAAATGACGTCTACTTGAACTTTTCTTACTCCAGCTTCTGTCCAGTGTTTGACAAACTATTGACCGAATGCCAGCAGCTTAGATCTTCAGCTGTCAGGCTGAGATGCGTCTCATTTGGATCCAAGCTGTTTGCAAATACAAGCTAGGTCTCGATTAGTAGGCGAACGACTTAAAGGTTCTGAACAAAAATATGTATAGTGTGTCTATCGCCAACCTCACCCTTTAATACATTAAAACGGATATTGTATAAACTGACACATTTTGTTTCATTACACCGTGGACATATTCACATTTTAAGTTTGGTTTGGTTTTTTATGGAACGCCGTAGCTGTCTCCTGTTGTCACATTCCTTCTTGTCTTGTTCAAATTCAGGCTTGTCATGTCTAAAAACCGTGCCATTATGTCGAAACACTCTCTGAACTTGTTTACAGAATGTCTTATTATGTGCAACACCTGTGTTATTATGTAGCAAATAAGTCTCATCTTGTTAAAGAGCATTGTGAACTTGTCTGTATAATATGTTATCATGTTAAGTAGCAATGTGAACTTGTCGATATAATATGTGATCATGTTGAATGTACGTGTTGTCTTGTCCATATGTAGTGTTGACTTGTCCAATTTATGTCTTATTGTGTTAAAAGGCTATGTTATTATGTTACAAAAATTGGACATGTCAACACTACATATTGACAAGACAACACGTGCGCCGAACATGATAACATATTATATAGACAAGTTCACATTGTTCTTTCACAAGATGAAACTACTTTGTTACATAATAGCATAGCAGTTTAACATAATAAGACCTAAGTTGGACAAGTCAACACTATATATTGACAAGACAACACATGCTTTTAACATGATAACAGATTATGTAGACAAGTTCACATTGTTCTCTAACAAGACGAAACTACTTTGTGACATAATAACATAGCAGTTTAACATAATAAGACCTAAACAGACAAGTCAACATTACATATTGACAAGACAACACGTGCGTTTAACATGATAACATATTATATGGACAAGTTAACATGGCTCTTTAACAAGATGAAACTACTTTGTAACATAATACTATAGCAGTTTAACATAATAAGACCTAAAACGGACAAGTCAACATTACATATTGACAAGACAACACGTGCGTTTAACATGATAACATATCGTATAGACAAGTTAGCATGGCTCTTTAACAAGATGAAACTACTTTTTGACATAATAACATAGCAGTTTAACATAATAAGGCATACATTGGACAAGTCAACACTACATATTGACAAGACAACATGGGCGTTTAACATGATAACATATCGTATAGACAAGTTCACATTGCTCTTTAACAAGATGATACTACTTTTTAACATAATAACATAGCCGTTTAACATGATAAGACACAGTTTGGACAAGTCAGCACTATATATTGACAAAACAGCACGTGCACTTAACATGATAACATGTCTTATAGACAAGCTCACATTGCTCCTTGACAGGATGAAACTGATTTGTAACATAATAGCATAGGCCACAGACATAGTAAGACACTGATTAAACAAGTTAACACGACAGGTAGACAATATAACACAAAAGTGCGACATAATAGCACATTTTTTCAGCATAATAGGAAGCCGTATGGACAAGACAACACACTATTTTGAGAAACATGCTCTAGACAAGATAACTTCACTTTTTAACATAATAACACTATATTTTAACATAACAAGGCGTTGTTTGGACAAGTCAACACCACATATTGACAAAACAACACATGCATTTACCATGATAACATATCATATAGACAAGTTCACATTGTTCTTTAACAAGATGAACCTACTTTGTAACATAACAACATAGCCGTCGTCCATAACAACACAATTCACGGGCAAGTTAACACAGCGCTTTGACATAATGACACGGCGTTTCGAGATGACAACATTGAAATAGACAAGTTTACACAGTACTTCGACATAATAACATGACGTTTAGACATGATAACACTGAATTTGAACAAGACAAGAAGAAATTCGACAACAGGAGACAGCTACGGCGTTCCATAGGTTTTTATCGGGTTTTACGTCGCTTTAACAGTATTTCATTCATTTCATGGCGTCCAGCAACAATTACTCAAGAAAATAAAGGTTACAATGTTGCAATTTCAGTTCTACATTACACTGGCGATTTTATTTCTGGTTGAACTAGTCGGCGGTGTCCTGGTAGTCATATTCAAGTACAAAATTCTGCACGTTATCGCTGACGCCCTGCAGGAAGTCTATGTTGAAGGGTACCAGGAGGACATAGAAGGAATCATGGACTACTTTCACGAAACGGTGCTCAGTGCTATAGAACTTCTATAAAGCGACCAAATATTGAATAAACATTATTGTATTTACAAGCAAGTGGTTTCTTATGCAGGACAGAAGTAATGCAGAAAGCTCCTATGGGACCATTCTGCATAACTTTCGTCCTGCATTAGGCTATCAACTGCCTTCATGACCCAGACTTAGACCTGTTTTTGGTGGTCGCTTTACAGGGGTATTACCGTATTACATTATTTCCATTTCTTCCTTACAAACTCCAACACTATATACATTCTTACTAATGTTTGTAACACACATCCTACTATACATGTCCCCTATAACCATGCCCCGATGTTATACAACTTCCGAGTTTGAGTCTTAGTACATTCTCAAGTGTCGTATTGGTCAGATGTTGAACAAGCTAAAATCTGACCAATCGCATGCTTGAGAATGATCTCAGACTCGAGCAAAAAGGTTTAATAACTTTGGTGCATTGGCTCTTTACATTGTTTACATTATTACTTACATTCAATTCCTTCAAGTCTTTAACCCATTCTCACATATTGACGCCTTTTGACGCCTCTATAAAAGTCACTATTTCAAACCATTGTGATAAATAGAGTATTTGCTCCATATAGGAGCAAATGCTCTAATTATTACAATGGTTTCAACCCTACACAAATCCGAAATTTACCTTTTCTCTAGTAAATGCTCCTTTTCGGTAGATTTATTCTAAGAGTGTGGCTCTAAAATAGCCTATGAGGGAATGGGTTAAGAAACTATTGACCGGGTGGCAAATAGCTTGGATTCTGATGAGATACCGACTCACTCCATGTCTGATCTGGATCCAAGCTATTTGCAAATGCAGGTTAAATAGAGCTTACCACTATATGGATTGATACATTCCCAAATGTAGCACGGGCGAGTATATGTACATGTGCGTATGGCAAAATTATTAAAACATTTCTATGACATAGTCTCAAAACGTTTGTTTTTCAATCATTACTATAATACAAGTATAGGTCATACACATTTGACCATTATATGTATATGTATCTAATACATACAACAAATCTAACGAATATTAAGATATGCACGTCTCTATGTCTCAACAGGTTTGCGAATGTACATATAAATGTTGACTGTTCAATGAATTCACGGGAGGCCAATAAAATGTATTTTCGGGTTATTAATCATCCATATGGTTTTTATACAAACTCTCCGAATCAGTGTTCTTTTTCAATTTCATTTTACTTATGAACTCGTTTCGTTTTCTGCAGTATAGCTGCTGTGGCATCATCAAATATACTGACTGGAATCTAAATCCATATTTTAACTGCACCGAGGAAAACAAGAGTGTCCTGAAGTGTGCCGTACCCTACTCCTGTTGCAAGCACCCGGATGAATTTACAGTGAGTACCGGTGTGTGGTATATACATTTGTATATCCAGTATCACAACGGGGCTGCTGCCTCTTTGTCATCAGAATATTTCCAACCTTAGTAACATATGTACATGTAATACCGAGGTTCGAAATTAGGCGTACTTTCATACGCAGATTATGTTTAGTCTACAGACACGAAGTATAGGGTAACATTGTATGATCTCTTTGCTGGTATGATCTTCTTAATAACGCCGCTTTTGAAAAAAAATCGGCTTTTACTACTTTCGATTTCGGCAAACGTTTGGGAAACTGTTGGCTGAGTGTAAAACAGACTGTGTTCTGATGAGATTCCGAGTAACCTAGCGTCTCAACTTAATCCAATAAGTTTGCAAATACGAGTCGGTCTCGAATAGCGGGATATGGATTCATTCTATAAATTCATGGTCTGCATTAACCCTTTACTTCGTGAATATTCATGTAAGAAATAATGAGGTCATGAATATTAATTCGATTCATTTTTTATGATGGCATATGGACACAGGACATTTTGGCCATGGCAGAAATTGTAGAATCATATCTATATTATGTCATGAACAAACAGAGCAGGCCTTATTCTGTTTAAAAATGCGTAGAAATGCGTATTTATGGACTAACGGGTTAACCTGCCAAATGTGATAGTTAGTCGACGTTGAATAAAATATATTTTCTGTTGTGCTTGTACAATTGCTTCTATATAATAAACGTGCTTGATGTGTAACAGAACGTAGATAAGAATGAGGGGTGATTTGTTTCGTATATACGTGGTATCCTCTATAAGGTGTAAACTTAATGGATAAAAAAGGTGTATTTAACCCTTTCACCGCCGATGTCGTATAAATGCACCACGACAAATAGTGCAGTCCCAGATCAGACGTCGCCTTTTGAAGGCGGCGTCTGATCAGGAACTTCACTTTCTGTCTCAATCTCTGTTTATAAATGTGTGCTTTATTCCTATGAAATTTGAATTTAGTTATCTCATTTCCTTATTGTGCCGAATGATCTAACCAAAACATTTAGAAATTCGGCGCCGAAAGGGTTAAAAGTAGGTTGTTGCTTTAATGCAGGACTGACATTATACTGAAAGAAGAATGCTGCATAATTTCCATCCTGCATTAAGCTACCACTTGGATTTATGGCCATTTTGGTTAGAGGGATTTATTCTATAATATTCTATATAGTAAAACCCCTGTAAACTGGAATTCTAGTAGGGAAGATACTTTTTATGCAGACTGCGGCTTAATGCAGGGTGAAAGTCATGCAGAAAGCTCCTAGGGGGAGCTTTCTGCATGACTTTCACTCTGCTTTAAGCTGCCGCCTGTCTCCAAGACCGATATTTATACAAAATGTATCCTCTGTTTTAGAGGGATTTATTGTATACGTTTACAAAAGTTTACCCAAAATAAAACCAGTAAATGCACTTCAGTATAGTGAAACATGCAACTTGATCCAAGCCTGATGTAACACCGTCACTGTTTAGTTTCAGTTTAGTTTGGTGTTATTATACATGGCACACTATACTTGATTTTTATTGTTTTTCAGCCAGGTCTTGCGAATATCTTTTGCGGTGCGGATGCACTAATGCAGGTTCGTAATAATTTCTTAGGAACAACTTTGTTCAATTAACCCTTTACTCCACAAATACTCCTTTCTACGCCTTTGCAAACGGAGCCGACCCAGATCAGACGGCTCCTGTAGGAGCCATCTGATCAGGGTCTTCTCGATTTGCTCATGATATAATATAGATATGATTCTATACAGTTTCTGCCATGTCCAAAAGTTTTTGTATTCATGTTCCTGTATAAAAAAAATCTAATATTGATCAATGATATTAACTCTTTCGGCGCCAATGTCACCTGTTGGCACCATTGAAAAAAACAGTGCAGTCCCAGGCCAGATGCCGTCTTTTGAAGGCGGCATCTGACCTTGGACTTCACTGTTTTCTGTATTATTTTAGCTCAAGCATACAGGTTTTTAAAAAACAAATGTATTACTAATATACCTTTATTATAAAGTTTATAATTATATTTAATATGAAATTTTTATTGCAGACGACACTTTTAAATTTGGCGCCAAGAGAGTTAAAGATCTCATTATTTGTAACATGAATATTCATGGAGTATAGGCTTACCTATCATAGTTGAATGTAAATGCAGCTATTATACTTACCAGTGTCTCTATGTTCAAATTAATATCTGATCATATCTGATTGATATCAACCAGTTTCAACTACTAAATATATTTCACTACCAACACGTTTGCATTATAAGGACTTTGACTCGTGTTCAAGTGTGCTTTAGGACAAAATGGCACCAATGACTGGAGAAAGTGTCACCAATTTGGACGATGTACTAAATAGGGATTAAATAACCCTTTACTCCATGAATATTCAAGCCAGAAATAATGACACTATGACTATAAATTTGATGTATTTCTATAAGGGCATGAGCATATATAATTATTTTTGTCTATGACAGGAACTGTAAAATCAGAGCTATATTATACCTATACATACAGAACAGACCCTGATCAGACGGCTCCTATGGAGTAAAGGGTTAAACACTTTTTCAAATGGGTTGATAATTTGCTGTGAGCAAGTTGCCGAATATACAGCGCATGTCAGGCTTGATCAATTCCTCCAGTTCCCAACATCGTCTTAAAACAATATTACTTATGACATACTTAAACCATTTAATCCCATATTATGTACGGTAACGTGTTGAAATCCAAGTTTAAATCAACCCTTTCCCAGTTCTATATTTATTCCAAAATTTCAACACCTACTGAATATTCATGGACAAAATAGTATAGTAAAAATGAAATATGGATGGTGGAACATTGTCGCCATTTTAGAAACTTAAGAAACGGGACTCATATTCATAAAGCTCCTAAGAAGAAACTTAAGAAAATTCCTTAGTTTCTTGAATATTCCTTAATCTTATAAAATCAATACAAGTAAAGATATGTAAGAGAAATAAAGCTGTATATTATAAAATATATACTTAGCTGATTATTCTAGAAGTCATTGAATAAAAATTTACTCAAAAGCTTTGCTATAAATGTAGACAGAAAATGTCTCCTTAAGTTGTCCTAAGGTTAACATATTCCCAATGAGCTTTATGAATATGGGTCCTGATCTATTAAAATCCATTAGCAAACAGAGCAGACCCTGATCAGACGGCTTCTACAGGAGCTTTCTGATCTGGGTCTACTCTGTTTGCAGATGTGTGAAAACGCGTTTATATGAAGGAAAGGGTAAGCAGTGTTAAAGCAAACAGTGCAAACCTTGATCAGATGGCGCATCCATGAACAGTTTGATGTGAGTCAATACTAGTTGCATGTATCCAATTACAGTAAAACCACTCTATAACGGCCACTAAATAAGATCAAGTTCTCTGTGCTAAAGGCAGGTGGATGTTTAAAGCAAGGTGAAAGTAAAACAGAACGCTCCTATAGGAACGTTCTGATTTACTTTCACCTTGCTTTAAGCATCCACCTGCCCTAAATACCAACTAATCAATACAATTTAGTAGCCGTTATAGTATAGTATCGTGAGAGTAAGTGGTTTTACACTTTACCTTGACAACACGTACATGTACATGTATTCATCGTTACAAACGGAGTAAACCCAGACCAGACGGTGTTTGTACAAGGTGTCTAATCAGGATTTATGATGTATATACATGTAGATATAATTAACCTCTTTATTCCATAAATGCATTTGCAAACAGTGTAAACCCAGATCAGACGGCTCCCGTACGAGGAGTTCTGCTCAGTTTGGCTATGAAATGATATAGATAAGACTCGACAGTTTCTGTCATTCCCGCACTCATGAATTATATAAAAGTTAGGCTAATAATATTCATGACGTCATTATGTCTTGCATGAATATTCATAAGGTAAAGTGTTAAGACTAGTGTAGCAGAATGTATTGGAAGTTGAGAGTATTTATATCATATATCAAACGTGACGTTGTATAATTTTCATTGATTAGCACTCTACAACCGCGCACAAAATTTGGACTGAGGGTTGTCTACAGGACGCCGAGCGGTACCTCCCAGTGATCGGGGGTGTGGTCATTGCTATCTCTGTTCCCCAGCTTATTGCGATAATCCTGGGCAAGAAACTGGAAGATCACATTATAGAACAACGGGAAGAGATTAGCCGACATGCAAATGAAAGAGCGCGCCACCGAGGGCGCCGATTTGTTTAACATTCACTACACTAAGAACATACCTAATTTTCGACGTCAAATCATGCCCTTTTAACCCTTTCCCTCATAAAAACGTGTTTTCACGCATCTGCAAACAGAGTAGACCCATACCTAGAGGAGCCGTTTGATCAGAGTCTACTCTGTTTGCTAATAGAATTTGACAAATCTCTTTATTTGCTTTCCAAAATGTCTACAATATTTCACCTTCCATATTTCTATATAACTATTTTGTTAATGAATATTCAGTAGGTATTGAAATTTGGCCTAAATATAGAACAGGGAAAGGGTTAAATAAAAGTTTCTTATATATATTTTCGTAGACATAAACAGCGAATTATACAGGTACAGCGTTTGCATTTGCAAACGACTTGGGTCCTGATGAGATGCCGAGTAACTCGGCATTTCATCAGGATCCAAGCTGCTTGACACTTGGTCATTTTGTTCTCAAAGGCACAAAGAACAGTCATTTATCATATAGCTCCTTATGAATAGTTATGTAAGAAATCATGTAATCATGAGTATTTATTATCTGAAGTTTAATAATTGTATATGAACACAGAATATTTTTCCCATGGCAAAAACTGTAACATCAGTATTATGTAGTTCTATAAGCAAACAGAGCAGACATTTATCATATGGCTACAGAAGGAGCCATCATATCTGGGTCTACTCCGTTTACAAATTCGTTAACGGGCATATCTACCAGGCAGAGGCTTAATTTACCGCACGATTACTGTCTCTAGCAGTGTACAGGGTTTGGTTAAATTATTTGGCAAATTAAAACTTATGTAATACATCGCTTTTGCTGGTTTTTTGTTCATTATTAACACGATGACCCAGCTTCGGGGCCTCTTCGTTAGATTAGAATATTGAACAGGGAAAGAGTTAAGGAGTACGCTCTCAACCGTTGGCCATTACAGTAAAACCTCTCTAAACCGGACGTTCAATTTAGTATAAATATCGGTCTTGGAGACAGGAGATTAACAGCTTAATGCATAGTGAAAGTCGTGCAGAAAGCTCCCCAAGGAGCTTGCTGCACAACTTTCACCCTGCAGTACGCAGCCACCTGCCGAAAAGTATCTAACGTCTTCTCTAATAGAATTCCGGTTTACAGTGGGTTTGTTGTACATGTTAATTTATAAAAAATGTCATGAGTTGTGGGCGTTATGCCAACAGCATTATATGGTAATGTAATACCGGTGAACTCGACGTCTATGCCATATTAATTATTTCCCTTGTTAAAGAAAAACGTGCTCAGACAGTTACGCAGATTTTCAGATTTTACATAGAGTAAAACTTCTCTAAACTGGAAGTCTAGTAAAGAAGACTTTATATACTTTAAGGCATGTGGCTGCTTAATGCAGAATGATCGACTTTCACCCTACATTAAGCTGCCAGCTGTCTCCAAGACCCATATCTATAGTAATATTGAGGGGTTTTACTATATATAGTGCAACCAGTCGTTATTTTACTATTAGCTACCCTTATACGGTAAACTCTCGCTACTCTGAACACTCAAATAAGTACCATTAACGGTATTTAACACTTTCCTTCATATAAACGCCTTTGCATGCATCTGCAAACAGAGTAGACCCAGATCAGACGGCTCATATATGAGCCGTCTGATCAGGATCTACTCTTTTTGCTAATGGAATTTGAAAGATATGCTTCTTTACTTTCTAAAATAGCTACAATGTTCCACTTTCCACATTTCATTATAACTATTTTGTTCATGAATATTCAGTAGGTATTGAAATTTGTAATAAGCATAGAACGGGGAATGGGTTAAGACATGTGACAACTTAATGTAGGGTAAATATCGTGCAAAGAGCTGATCTTTGAGCTATTTACACGACTTTCATCCTGCATTAACCACACATTTGCTTAAAAAATATAATTTTCTCTTTTCCAAAAACTTAACTGAATGTATTAAAAGTGTATTCTTAAACAAAGACTTTTTACGATATACAGTTGAACTTCTATATCTCGAACTGTAAGGGGCCATACAAATTAATTCGAGATAACAGAGGTTCGAGTTATCCGCTTTCTAATCTGAACAGTTTCTCAAGTGTACAGCTTAATGCAGGTCACAAGTAATGCTGAGTGCTCCTGTAGGAACTTTCAGCATTACTTTTGACATGCATAAAGCTAGTACTTTTGTTTCTATATATGGGTAGTGATACATTTTAGAACAATTCTGTACTGTAAATCTGGGAAGGACCGACCTTTTACTTCGAGTTATATGGAAGTTCGAGTTACATGTATCCGAGTTCGAGATATCGAAGTTCAACTGTAACTAATTACATGTTGGACATACTTGTGTGCAATGCGTGTTACATTTGGAAAAACGATGAATTGTTTGATCAAATGTTTATTTAAACATCTCACTAAAACTCAACACACTGACTGATAACGTAAGCTTACACAAAAATAAATACTTATGGATAGTATACGAAAGCATATATATACCATACCATATAATATACATGTACAACGTATCTGTATATTTAATATATATAATAACAACAGACTTACTAAAGGGCAAGTTAACCCAGTCATTAATGCAATATACAAAAAGTGTAGATAATATGATGACGGCCCATTGAGGAGCCCTCTTTTTAAGACCTGCATTGTTTGTCATGCATACATTCACGGTAAGCTTGGTCTGTTTGAAGCTTAGAGTAGTCCAGTCGAAAGCGTTACGTATACGTAATACAACATCACTATTTGATACAGACTATGGTACATGTATATTAGTGTCAATGACACGATACAGTAGAACCTGTCTTACACGACCAATACTTTATTGAACAAAGCAGTCTTAAAAGGCAGGTGGTTGCTTAATTCATGGAACAATTAAATCACAAAGCTCCTATAGAACCAAACGTGTGGTTGCTTAATGAAGGGCGAAAGTACTGCAGAAAACTCCAACAGGAGCTTTCTGCGTTACTTTTGACCTGTATTAAGCTACCGCCTGCCTTGCAGACCCATAATTTGACCTCTTTTTGATGTGGCCGCTTAAGACAGATTGTATTGTATATTGAAATGAAATATTACACAATATTTTTATTATTGGTATGCACCACGAAAATGCTGTTTATTGATTGACATTCTAGGACGGACGTACAAATAGACTAGAACTATTTACAACATCTTGTACAGTAAAGTATCATTAATACGACCGGTCAAAATACGAATAATAAAACATGCGGAAGCTTAATGCAGAATAAAGTTTCACAGAAAGCTCTTATAGTCCTCAGGACTGAGCTTTCTGCATTACCTTTGTCTTGCATTAAGCAACCACATACCTTACAGATTCCCATGATAATAAATTATATGGAGGCATTCGCAAGATACTTTACTGTATTAAAATGCTTGTCACAAACAGTCCACTGTATGTTATGTTTATTCGGAATGACGTCATTGATGAGATCAGTTATAACCCTTCCATGCGTAGGAAGAAACCACGCCCATTTCCTTGTACGGCGATGATGTGACACGTCTGTCAGAGTCCGGAATCTTTTCTTTCTTTGCCTTTGCTAGTCGTTGTAACTGTAACGAAAATACAAGTCTCATTTTACCAGTGTTGGCTTCGTTCAAACTTAATAATGTGAATATGTTTTGTTTATTTTGTATGAGTTTGGTTTAAAGGCACAAACATCATATTGTACCGACGACGTAGTTACTGTGACAGAGCTACAGATAAAGGTGTGTACCCAATAAAATATATTTAAACGGTCAATCCTCCACCAAAACCTCTACTGTGACCACTCTTTAGAATCGTCTCTTTGAGGCAAATCTAAAGAGTGGTCACAGTATAGGGTTTGGTGGAGAAATAAAGGAGCTATTCTTGAAAATGTTTAAATTTACGCAGCTTATATGGTCCTCTGGTAGTAGTATTCATTTTATGTTCTACAGTAAAACCTCTCTATAACGACCACTAAATTACACCAAGTGTTTTGTGTTAAAGGCAGGTGGATGCTTTAAGCAAGGTGGAAGTAAAACAGAACGCTCCTATAGGAGCGTTCTGTTTTACTTCCACCTTGCTTTAAGCAACCACCTGCCCAAAACACCAACTAATTAAGACAATTTAGTGGTCGTTATAGAGAGGGTTTACTCTATCATATATTAATCATTTACCTCATTAACTAATGACACAACGGATACGGATAATACAATTTGTTGCACTGACATATGAACACTGTATAGTTTGGCCATGGAAGAAACTGGTAAATCAGATCTATATTGGTTCATAATCAAACATAGCAGACCCGATCAGTCGACTTGCAAGGGCCATCAGATCTGGGTCTACTCTTTTTGCAAAAAGCGTTAAAAGGCGTTTCTATGGGGTATAGGGTTAAAACCGAGCCAACAGCTTTGTAATTGTAAACGAGATAGTTATCAATATGTACATGTAAAGCGTGTTTGGTAATTTGTGAAATATCGAAATGCGAAAAGCATTCTTAATGCAGGCTCCCGTAATCAAAACAACAATAATAATGGCTCCCGACTTTTTAATTTATTTTTTATTTTAAATGCCGTCTTTGTATTTTTGTTGTGGTCGATGAAGTTGTATCTCCAATCTCCATTTCCCAGATGTAGACAACACCCAAACATATTCATCTGACTGTAGAACAAAACATGCATGTACGTGTACATTGTTTATTTTCGTCTTCCATTTATTCGTCTCTCGTTTCATTCTGCATAATTGAGTTACATGCATACTTCGTACGCATGCAATATTGATTTCTATCATTTATAATGTTAATTCTCTGCGTAGCTAAGTCTAATTTGGCAGCGTTTGAATTGTCTTAAAGACTGACACATGTAAATATATTGTTTTAAAGGTGATACATAGGCATATTATGTTGCCATGTGCCTGGATTCAGTGCAATCATTGGCGATTTACATAACACGAGATGAGCAGGTACAATGCTTGTAAAGTACAGATAGTGCCAACCATTTTGATACAAATGGGATGGTATGTTTCATCCTGATCAACATGTGCTCAGTGCTCTCCAAGTATAGAGTAGAGTATGTGAAAACAACAACAACAATAACAAAATAATAGTGAAGTGTACTAGAATTTATCTCGCATAAATTTGTAAAGTGTAAAGTGTTATGTTTCGGCTTTGTAGGTGGCGTCATCAGATCTGAACCCTATTGGCAATTTTTAGAGTATACTGTATGCAATAGCATCTCTCTGTACCAACTGTATGGTGGAAAACCCGAGTTTCTGTAACCCTTTCAAGGTTGATTGTTTTAAATGGATTATTTCAGAATTCAAACTGGTCAATCTTACAGTGATTTTTTAAAGAAATGTGTACCATGACAAACAGCACAGTCCCTGATGAGAGGGTTTGTCTGGGTCTACACCGTTTGTAAAAGATATCAGTGACTCGGTTTCCCTCGCCGCTGAACGGGTTAATGCAAGCTAAATGAAATACGAATATTTCAGAAAATTGGATCCAAATGATACCGAGTGACTCGGCGTTTTATAAGGAAACGAACTGCTTGATAATACCGTTATCACGAATAATGCACGAAACAGTACGCGATCTTTCAGAATTGCAGCAGATTGTAAATGTTGCAGGGAACGACAGTTGTTTTTGCTGCCAAATTTTGTCGTCTGCAACGTTCGTCGTCTGCTGCAACTTTCCTTTTTTTACATTTCTTCATTTTTGTTTCTCGGCGTCTCATCTGGATCCAAACTGTTTGCATAGGTAATCACAAATGCGACACTGGCAGCGAAAGAGTTATTAACAAACAGTGCTTATGGTTTCGTGAACATGCTTTCCGTAACCAAATTCATGATCGATAACAATATATTTTCAAGTATACTCACTACAGCAAAATGGTTTGAAGTACTTCGTATACATATATATAGACTAAGTGCTTCAACCCACAAGGAAAATAAATGCAGCCATGACTGACGGAACCATATCTATCTATAATGCATGAGTATTATTCGGTCGTCAACAAATATAGTTATTATTACATGTACATCAGTAGTGTGTGTCCAATATCACTGTCCCTTTCCCGAGCTGGTTAATCCTACATGTATCAGTGTCATCTGCTGGACAGATTTTCGCCTGTTTTAAGTTTCAGAATAGGCTCTTGTTCCATTTATTTATTACAAAAACAATAAACAGTTGGTAAAACAGTTTGGATCCGGATGAGACGCCGAGTAACTCGGCGTCTTATCTGGATCTAGACTGTTTGCATATATCACAGACCCGTCTTCATCGCACTGAAGGGGTTAATGTTTATATTACTTTCTGTAAATCAAACATGTACATTTACAGTAGATACTGTCTTAAGTGACCATTCGTTTATTGAATATAGGAGTCTTAAAAAGCAGATGGATGCTTAATGCAGGGTAAAAGTAATGCAGAAAGTTCCTGTAGGAGCTTTCTGTATTACTTTCGCCCTGCACTAAGCTACGTCTGTCTTAAAGACCCAAAATTATACCCCTCTTTAATGATCGCTTAAGACAAGTCCTATTGTACAGTAAAACCTCTCTATAACGGGCACTAAATTACATCAAGTATTTTGTGTAAAATGAAGGCGGCTGCTTAAAGCAAGGTTAAAGTAAAATAGAACGCTCCTGTAGGAGCGTTCTGTTTTACTTTCACCTTGCTTTAAGCAGCCACCTGCCCTAAATACCAGCTAATTAACTCAATTTAGTGGCCGTTATAGACAGGTTTTACTGTAATTCTGTTGTACTAGCACTTACGATCCCCCGGGTTTATGTATTGTATACATAATCATACATATGATATGAATGCATTATTGGCAAATAGGGCAGACTCAGATCAAATTGTTTCCAAACAAGCAATTAGATCAGGGTCTACACTATTTGCTACTGTGTAAGTCTAATTTAAAGTTACCACACTGGTGACTAATAGAATTATACAACAGCACCAGTAGAGATGGTGAAAGTAATGCAGAAAGCTCCTCTAGCTTCCCCATTTGTCTTAACCCTTTCCTCCATGAATATTCATGTAAGAAATCATGACGTTATGAATATTAATTAGATTAATTTGTTATAACAGCACATGGGCACAGGAAAGTTTGGCCATGCCAGAAATTGTAAAATCATATCTATTTTATACCATAAGCAAACAGAGCAGATTCTGGGTCTACTCTTTTTGCAATGTCATAGAAAGGCGAGTTTTTCGAGCAAAGGGTTAAATGTCCAAAATTAGACTTACGGTGGCCGTTGTAGACAGGTTTTACTTTATTTGTCTCATTGTGTCTGTCTTCATAATTACTTTAGACCTGCATTAAGCTGTGAATTTGAGAAATTGTTTAGATTAGAAATCGGATAACTCGGACCTCTGTTATCTCGAAGTAATTTGCATGGTTCGGTGATGTTCGAGATATCGAAGTTCAACTGTAAATTCGTTATAACTACTAGCTCACCATTTCAGAAACGTCAACTTCTCCCATTGTTTTGCCTCTTCGGAGATAAGGTCGTTGTTTTTGTTCCCGTAATTTGTGTAGTCTGTTCACCGTCTGCTCGATTTCATACTCTGTCAATTTCTGGTAGCCAAGGCCGAATTCGGGTTTTATTATTGTTCCCCACGGTTGCTTGGTTCTTGTAGGCCGGACGGACGAATGCATGCTCGACATTGTGACTGGTCAAATAAATACTGCAATAATATGCAAGCATTTATGAGAAATATAATAAAAAAAACAACCAGATAGACACATGTACAAGTAAACATCAAACAAACATAATATGACAGGGATAATGTTTAATTTTGTAAAAATGACCTGGTTAACCCATTACCTCATAGGCTATTTTTAGATAAACCCGCTTTGAGTAAATCTACCGAAAAGAAGCATTAACTAGAGAAAAGGATTTTTTTTAGAAATTTGTAGTTGAAACCATTGTGATATATAGAGCATTTGCTCCTATAGGAGCAAATTCTCTATTTATCCCAATGGTTTCACAAAGTGACTTACAGAGTCGTCAAAAGTCGTCAATATGAGGGAAAGGGTTAAGTCGATAACCAATAACAGGATTAGGAAGGTTACAGGACTAGCCAGGTAGCTTTTGCACGATTTGTTGGAGGAAATATACAGTAAAACTTGGCTTAAGCGACCATTCATTATTGGACATAGGAGCCTTAAAACAGGTGGTAGCTTAATGCAGGGCAAATGTAATGCAGAGAGCTTTCTGCATTACTTTTGACCAGCATTAAGCTATCACATGCCTTACAGACAAACAATTAGACTTCTTATTGTCGGCCGCTTTAGATAGTTTCTACTGTATCCAAATGTTTCATCACCCCTACAGCGGTCCATTCCATTATTTGGCACCTTCAGCATTATCTCTGTCTATACTTATACCAACATCCTGGCAGCAAGACACACAAGCAAAACAATTATCGACATACATATATACACTAGATAATCAAATTTCTTAACCCTTGTCCTGCTATTCACGACCTGACTCGCATTAACAAACAGCTTGGATCCAGATAGAGACGTAGAATACCTCGGTGTCTCGTCCGGATCCAAGCTGTTTGACACTCGGTCGATTGTTTCTCAAACATCTGAAGGAATGGGAAGTACGGTAAATCTTCTTCATATCGGACGTTCAATTTAGTATCAATGCCGGGTATTGAGACAGGTGGCAGCTTAATGCTGGAGAAAGTCACGCAGAAAGCTCCTCTATGAGCTTTCTGCGTGACTTTCACACTGCATTAAGCAGCTACCTGCCTACAAAGATCTAAAATCCTCCTTGTTAAAATTCCGGTTTAGAGGGGGTTTACTGTGGTCATAATTGCACCACATCCATAGCTGAGTAGACATTTTGGGTTGTTTCATACAGAGAGATACAGGTAAAATCACAGTTCAGAAACTGTAACACGTTCAAAAACTGTAACATGATTGACATCCATTGTGTTGTAATCTTTTCATGATAAATTTCAATGTGGATTTATAAAGATTAAATCCTTAGATTGTTTTCTTTTTTTCTGTTTACATTTCACTTTATGTGAGAGGTCTTTGCCGATAATCGATTGATAGAAATCCCCTGCACAATAAGTAAGATCATTTTGACACTGTCTTGTAGAGTTTAGGAGATCTAACGTTATAGGAGAACGATAAACAAGGGGTTTGAATCTTTACCGTTACCTGATTTTAAGCATCTGCAAACTGAGTAATGCAGACAACCCCTTTGGGAGCTTCCTGAATAACTTTTATCCTGTATTAAGCTATTACACGTTTTAAAGATCCAGAATCATACACTTAACCCCCTTTAATGCGAACACCAACAATAGGTATAGTTCTGTGTTGTAAAGACGGATGGTAGCTTAACTCACGGCATGCATTGAGCTACCATCTACGTTTCCAGACACCAATCTTTCTTCATAAAGTGGTCGCTTTAGAAAGGCTCTATTGTACTTCTTTTGAGTCGTCGTATTAGCGAGAATTTACCGTAGCTTCGTAGGCTATTTTTAGACCAAACACCTTTGAATGAATCTACCGAAAAGGAGCATTTACTAGAGAAAAGAGAAATTTTAGAATTTTGTAGTTTAGAAACCATTGTGATAAATAGAGCAAATGCTCTATTTATCATGATGGTTTCAATGAATGACTTTCACAGTGGCGCCAAAATACGTCAATATGAGGGAATGGGTTAATGTACAGTAGAAACTGCCTTATGCGACCATCTACATGTAAAAGAGGTCTAATTATGGGTATGTAAGACAGGTGGCAGCTTAATGCATGTCAAAAGTAATGCAGAGAGCTCCAATAGGAAATTTCTGCATTACTTTTGTCATGCATTAAGCAACTACAAGACTCTTGTGTTCAATCAATATTAGGCCGCTTAAGACAGGTTATGTACCACTTGCCTGAGATGATCATCATTTAACTTCATTAGAGTGGTCGTTAAACAGAAGTGTTACTATACTACCCCTTCAAACAGTACATACCCTGGTCAGAGACCGGGGTCACCGGGAAACCCTATTGAGGCTGAATATTCAAGGTGGCCTACCCATTCAGTGTTAAACTATAGAGTTAATTCTGTATGAATTTGCTAGATGATTTCGACAAACAGTGCAAACCCTGATTAGAGGGCTCCTCAATGAACATTTAATTTGGGTCTACGCCGTTTGCAGATGCCAGTACGCTCATTTCCCGCATTTAAAAGGTTAAGATTTGCAAATGAGCGGCGCTATTGTTGTACTTTGACACCATTCAATCCATATAAAGGAAAGAATTTCCAAATCAAGTATACTGGAAATCTTTTAGTGCTGATGGCTGTTTAATGCAGGATGAAAGTCATGTAGAAATCTCCTCTAGAATCTATGTCATTTCTACAATGCGTTAAAAGGTTTGGCTTTGAGGTAAAGGTCAATTGATTGCACCCCAAACTGACATAAAATTCGATCTTCATACCACATACTGTCAAAACAAACAATTATCATTGATAGCTAAAGTAACCTGTTGTACGTACAGTAAGATATATCTTATTCACATGTGACACTTTGAGTTGTAAACATCTAGATGTCTGCACACATAGGTACGGATCTGCTGTCACAATTAGGATTAGAAATACAGTAAAATCTCGATTATTCGAACACTAAAATCTTTATTTTTCGTAAAATGCGAAAATGCTCGACCTATAAGACAGGTGACAACTTAATGCATGGTGAAAGACACGCAGAAAGCTCCTCTAGGAGCTTTCTGCATGACTTTCACTATGCATTAGGCAGCCACCTACCTAAAAGGGTCTAAATTCTTCTATACAAAAAAAATCGAATAATCGAGATTTTACTGTATTCCATATATCAGACATATCAAGATAAGCTCCTTATCGATCTAAACATTTCTAGAATTGAGTGTTTTAACAAGGACTTAACCCTTTCCCTGTTCTATATTTAATCCAAATTTCAATACCTAGTGAATATTCATGGAGAAATAGTTATAACAAAATATGGAGGGTGGAAAATTGTAGCCATTTTAGAAAGTAAAGAAACAGATTTTTAAATGCCAATAGCAAACAGAGCAGACCCAATGAGGGGCCGTCTGATCAGGATATGTTCTGTTTGCTAATGGAATTTGATAGACCTGTTTCTTTAGTATCTAAAATGGCAGTATTTTATCCATGACTATTTAGTAAGTATTGAAAATTGGACTAATATATAGAACAGGGAACGTGTTAAGCGCGGTCTGTCTTATATTTGCTTACAGCTTCAACCCTGATAACATGGCGAGTTACTCGACCTCTCATCATGATCCAAAATGTTTGATACTAGGTCAGTAGATTCCAAAACGAATCGGAAGTAAGTAATGAATAGTGACATATCGGAAAGTAAGTACACATCGTATGTACATGTACTGTATGATAATGGTTCACCCCTTTGCCGCCAAATAGATATCATATGTTGAAATTATCGTCTGATTCAGGTTTCAAACTGGAGATCTCTTTAATGTTTTTGTAAAATTATATAATAAGAGTATCAAACAGATTGCATCCTGATGAGACGCCGAGTTACTCGGCGTCTCATCAGGATCCAAACTGTTTGCAAAAGTTATCACAGTTTCGCCTATGACTGTGAAAGAGTTTAAAGCACACATTCCTTTGCATTGTGTTTGTATCGTCTAATCAACAATGTCCTGATCGGAAGAGAATTTCACGCTCATTTGCTTCTTTAAGAAACCAACGACCGCAGAGATCATTCTGAAACTATACACATCAAACTGTTCACCTACCCCTATACCTGGTTTACTGACTGCATGCTAAGTTTAAGATATCGTCTGCTTATTTGTCGTCTGCAACATTTTCAAAATTATTATTTTTAAAAGTTTGGCGAAGTTGCGCCAAAGTGACCAACAGTTTTGATCCAGTTCAGGTCCCGCGTTTTTTTACCTGGTCTGGATCCAACTATTTGCATTGGGCATAAATCCGCCGATAGCATGCAAAGCATGTTCTTTTAAGAAATATTGAATTGTTATTTATAAGTACTATCAATATGTACAAGTGAACTTGTCACCGTGATATAAGCTGCAGATTCAAATCTGTATTATGTTATAGGCAAATACAGCAGACCTTGATCAGACTGCTTCTACATTAGCCGTCTGATCTGGTTGCTATCTGTTTTCAAAGTTGTTAAAGGTGTCTTAACCCTTCGCTTGCTGAATATTAAAATACATTTCTCCTTCTTTACCCATGCCCTGTTATATAATTACATATATATTCACTGTGTACAAGTATTTCGCAGTGCAATCACTGCTGTGGAGTACACTGGTTGCACAATCAACTTGTAAATAGTGCAGACCCTGATGAGACAGCTCCTGCAGGAGCTGTCTCATCTGGGTCTTCACTATTTACAGGTAGGTATGTTGACGTGAATAGCAAGCGAAGGGTTAAAGAAGTTCATATAAAGGGTTAAAGAATGTATAAGTGTTCGTCCAGGCAATGTTCTCTCCAAAGAGCTTTCGATTGTCAAACAGTTTTGGTCGTGTTTTAACGAGCTTTCCCAACTACAGTAAATCTCGATACTACGAAATTTTAGTAATGAAGAATGTATGTCGTTGTAGACAGGTGGCTGCTTAATGCAGGGTGAAAGTCGTGCAGAAAGTTCCTCTAGGAGCTTTCTGCATGACTTGCATCCTGCATTAAGCTGCCATCTATGTTAAAGATCAATAATGGTGCGTATCTGAGTGTTCGAATAATCGAGTTTTCACTGAACTAGAGTACCATGTTTGCAAACGGTTTGTCACCTATTTGTACTCAAAGTAAAAACCATGTCCTTTAACGACCAAACAGCTAATCTGCTTAAAAAGTCGTCAACTCTTGTAATGTCCAATATTTAAAGTGCAATGTTCGTTTAGTGTTACACGAAATAATTCTTTCAATATCAATGTTTAAATTTGCTCGAGAATGTTGAAAGGGTCTAAACTGTTTGTACATACAGCGTCTACGCTCTGTGTACATACAGGGTCTACACTGTTTGTACATACATGTACACCAGTACATACATTTACATACATGCACACTGTTCGTACAAACAGGGTCTACACTGTTTGTGCATACAGGGTCTACACCGTACATACATGTACACCAGTACATACATGTACATAAATGCACATGCACACTGTTTGTACATACAGGGTCTACACTGTTTGTACATACGTGTACACCAGTTTCCCACATTCAAAGGGGCAGCGATTTGCATATAGGGTAGACGTAGGGAGTCCATCAGTTTGAAACTGATGAGTACCTATTTGATATTTACAGTAAAATCTCTTTAAACAGAAATTCTAGTAGAGAATGAGTTTGATACTTTTAGGCAGGTGGCTTTTTAATGCAGGGTAAAAATTCATGCAGAAAGCTGCACGACTTTCATCCTGCATTAAGCTGTCATTTGTCTCCAAGACTGACATTTATACTAAATTTAACGTCCGGTTTAGAGGGCCTTTACTGTGTAAAAAAGTGTCACTTGCAACTTGCTAGTATCTAACATACCCCGTTATTGTCGTTTCTGCTATATGTATACCAAACCGTACATGGATTCAGTCACTATTTCCTCGAGTTACAATTAATACTATGAGTAGTAAACATTCTATTAATACAGAGAGAAAAAATCAACAAAAACACCATCAAATAAAACATACGTAATTTCTTCTCCAGGCTTAAAAGTTGAGACGTTTAGTTATTTAAACGATCACATAACGAGAAGTCACTTTATCCAGGTACCTCACGTTGACACATCACGAGCACATACATCAATATAACTGAGACAAACTGCCAATGCAATGGGATTTTGTCAGGCCGATTTCTATCTTGTTCTAGAGACCAACAATTCAACCCGGTTTTATGTTGCACCTTTAGCGTGGCGACGACAACTGTAGTGTGTGCTTTAACTGTTTCGGTGCCGCTTTTTTCGACTGCTGGACACATTTTCGCCTGCTTCAGTTTTCAGAGTGGGCGTTTGTTGAATTTATTTATAGAAATATGAACAGTTTGTCAAACAGTTTGGATCCCGATGAGACGCCAAGGTAAACTGTTTGCATATGATATCACAGACTCGTCTTCATGGAATTGAAGGGGTTATTAAACCTTGGAATGCGAGACGCGCATGTGCTGTTATTTGCAAACAATGTAGACCCAGATCAGAGGGTTCCTAGTGGATCAGGGTATGCACTGTTGGTCATTCAAAATCATCTTACTAGTTTAACCCTTTCGGCGCCAACTTTCTTATTGTCGTCTGCAATCCAATTTTGTTAAATCATTCGGTAAAATAAGTAAATAAGATAAATAAATTCAAACTTCAAAGGAATAAAGCACATATATAGAAATAGAGTTTGAGACAAATAGTGGAGTCCCTGATCAGACGCCGCCTTGAAAAGGCGGCGTCTGATCTGGGACTGCACTATTTGTCGTGGTGCATTTATGCGACATCGGCGGTGAAAGGGTTAAGCATTTCATACTGAATAGACACTATAGTTATTCACTGATGGGATATTCCAATATGATAGTTAGGGTCGAAACGGATTATAATGTCACTGTTGTTGTTTATTGTTTGATATAATGACAACTTGTCAGCTACATTGGACCCATATGAGATATCGGACATACAGAGACGCTGCAATATTGGTAACCGTTTGTCAAGTTTGTACCCAACTCGCCGAAAGTATGTTACTCGTGAATCGATGAGGTTTATTATAGACAGTTTGGATTCAGATAAAAAACCGAGTGAGTCACTCTAGTTCCAAATCTGTTTCTTACGATGGATGGCTGTATCATCTTAAACTATACGGAAGGAATCTTAATTGAAAATTAATTAAGAAAACCTTTTTTCCCTCACACTAGTATCTGCCCAGCATGCTAAATATCAACCCTTCTCGTGTTAAGCGCGATCTGACCGGCATTTGCAAACAGCTTGGATCCAGATGAGACGCCGAGTAACTCGGCGTCTCATAAATCAAGCTGTTGGACACTCGTTCAGTATTTTCTTAAAAAACTTGAATAAATAGGATATAAAAAAACTAAAAAGGATCAGAGTTTTTATCAGACTTTATTTTTGTTTGAGTGTAAGAACGGTTTAAGATTAAATATTCATGTTTTGGATAATATACAATCAGATAACATGGAGAACAGGTTAACACCGTCTTTGAAGACGTATTCCTCAGCTGACAAAGGCAATTGTAAATCTTGTCATCGGTGACTAATTGGAGAGATAAATTGATGACATTGTGTATTTAGGACTTCTGCAAGACGGGGGATGTCCATCAGCTTGCTGTGCGAATCTTTTACCTGATGCAAACGCATTTTAACCCTTCGCTTGCTATTCACGTCAATATACCTACCTGTAAATAGTGAAGACCCAGATGAGACAGCTCCTGCAGGAGCTGTTTCATCAGGGTCTGCACTATTTACAAGTTTATTGTGCAACTAGTGCACTCCACAGCAGTGATTGCACAGCGAAATACTTGTACACAGTGAAGATATATGTAATTATACAACAGGGCATGGGTAAAGAAGGAGAAATGTATTTTAGAATTCAGCAAGAGAAGAGTTAACGCTTTGCAAATAGAGTAGACTCAGACAAGACGGTCCCTGTTGGAGCATTCTGACCAGGTTCTGCTTCGTTTGCTAATGAAAATATATAAAGATCTAATTCTACAGTTTCTTTCATTACCAAAAACATCTACATGTATAATAACACCAGCAAATAAACATTCCTGATGACGTCACTTCAACATGAATATTCATGAGGTAAAGGGTTAATGTGTGTGCATTGTAAATAATTTACAGCTGAGTACTTTATCGATATGAGTTGATATCTCACCCTTACCTTGCGGGGGAAACAATAATGGCTGCTCAAAGTTGGACCATTTGGACAAAACTGAACCGATTTGATCAAGAGTTGAAAAAACATAGACTGAGTGTCAAACAGCTTGAATCCCGATGAGACGTCGAGTTACCCGGCGTCTCATCGGGATCCAAGCTGATTGCAAATGCGTTTGAATGATCTCGAATAGCGGGATAGAGGGGTAATGGCATTTAAAGAAGCGCTGCACATACAACCAGTATCCATTTATTTCTTTGGTACAAATTTAAAAGATTGATGGGGGTAGTGAACTCTTGAGTTCATGATTTATTCAGCACATTGTGCATTTGTACAACGTCTTAAAGACATATTTCATTTCTAACACATAGTCCCTAAGGCGACAAATGGATAAACATGACTGACTTAAACCCTGTCAACGCTGAATTTTCAGAGTGGGACATTCCATCAGTGATTATAGGTAGAGTCCACTCAGTATGAATCCTTGCTAGAGGAAATTGAATGACAAATAGTACAGAGCCTGATAAGATGGTTCCTCTATGACCCCCTGATCTGTGTCTACACTGTTTACAAATGTCAGTGCATGGAAGTCTTGCTTTCAAAAGGGTGAAAAGGAGGTGGCAGCTAAATGCATGGAGAAAGTAATACATGTACAGAAAACACGCCTTTCTGTGCCTTTGCAAACAGTAAGAGCCGACTGATCAGGGTCTGCTCTGTTTGCTTCTGATAAACTATAGATATGATTCTACAGTTTCTGCCATGGTCAAAACATTTATCTTTGCATGTTCTATTGCAACAATTAATCTGATTAAAATATTCATTACGTCGTCATTTTTACATGAATATTCATGAATCAAAGGGTTAAAGACTTATACTCAGTATTGTTTAGGGTGGTCAGTGATGGGAAGTCTTACTGTATTGGTAAAAAGCATTTTCGCCAACTTGGAATACAGACCGAGAGGATGCTGTCTAACAAATGCTTGTAATCACATCACACCATATAGCGCTTTAGCATGTCCCTCGTGAATATTCTTGTAAGAAATAACGACATAGTGAATACTCATTAACTGAATTTTTATAATGACATTTGTACACACGATATTTTTGGATTTGATAGAAACTGTAGAGTCAAATATACAGTAAAACCTCTCAATAACGGACACTAAATTACATCAAGTATTTTGTGCTAAAGGCAGGTGGCTGCTTAAAGCAAGGTGAAAGTAAAACAGAACACTCCTATGGGAGCGTTCTGTTTTTCTTTCACCTTGCTTTAATCAGCCACCTGCCCTAAATATCAACCAATTAACGTAATTTAGTAGCCGTTACAGAGAGGATTTACTGTATTATAATTTCATAAGCAAATAGAGCAGACTCTGTTCAGACGGCTGCTGTAGGAACATTCTGATTCGGGTCTACATCTACTCTGCTTGCAAATGCATGAAAAGGCGTCCACACGAAGGAATGTGTGAAAGATCCAAGGCCAAACAAATCAGTTCATATTAATTCAAACAATGAGGCAAATAGTTTGCCAAAGTGACCTACTTTTTCGATCAATTTAGGTTAACTTTGACCATATCAGCACGGTCTCTCATATTGTTAAAATTGACGACAAACGTATACCAATCGTACAGTAATGAATGGACGGGCATTGTTTTAAGACGTGTTAGACCAACTGCAGACATCGGATAACATCTGTAGTTACGAAACAGCCAGCAAACACTGCCAAAACGTCGCGAAATTTTAAATTCAGGCATCAACCATTAGCATGCCTTATATGCGACTTGACTCGCATATTCAAACAGCTTAAATCCATATGAGACACCCACGATCAACATTGACACTCGATCACAGTTTCTCAAAAGCTTGCGATTCCAAGTAAGTCCAAATTCTACAAGATCCAAATTTTGGCTGACATTTTTTGTTTTTCTACAAGATCAAACTTTTGGCTGACAGTTTTTGTTTTTAAAGCCGGGTTACATGCAAGATAACACATGTAACCCAGATATCTAATAAGATTCGTTAACCCTTACAATGCTGAGTTTTTAAATGGACTATTCCAACATTAAAATAGGTCAAGCTTACGGTGAATATTTATGGATTTTTCAATAAAAATTGTAAAATGACAAACAGCGCCGAGCCGCAGACCCTGATGAGAGGACTCCTCTAGAAACCCTCTAATCTGGGTCTACACTGTTCACAAACGACATTAGTGACTCGTGACCCGCACTGACATCATGAATATTTATTAGCTGTATTTTATAATGGCATATCAAAATGTGTAGTTTTGGTATTGATAGAAACTGTTGTTAGATCGTAATGTAATTTGAGTAACAACTGCGCCACTTTGTCCGTGTCTACTCTGTTTGCAAAGGCACATGTACACTTTTTTCAGTCAATGAAAGGGTTAAACAATCCGAAATAAGACTTCTTTTAAAATGTTCCTGTTAGAGAGACTTTACTGTATAAGTAAATCTGATTTATACACCAAAATGATATATTTCGCAATGACTGTTTACAAGAAATATATGATGCAAACATATCAGACCCCGATCCTTGGGATCGTACAGGGGCCCCTCTGATCTAGATCTACACTACTGGTAAAAGTACCTACAGTAAAAACCCGCTAATGCGACCAACTAAAAGAGGTACAATTCTGGGTGCTAGATGCAGGTTGTAGCTTAATGCAGGACAAAAGTAATGCAGTACTTTTGCCCCGCATTGACCCATTCCCTAATATTGACAACTTTTGACGACTCTGTAAAAGTCACTTTGTGAAACCATTGTGATAAATAGAGCATATGCTCCTATAGGAGTAAACTATAAACTATAAAATTCTATTTCTTTTTCTCTAGATAATGCTCCCTTTCGGTAGATTTATTCAAACAGGTTATATCTAAAAATAGCCCATGAGGTAATGGGTTAAGCAACCACCTGCTTAAAAAGACACTCATATTCATTCATTAGGTGGTCCTATTAGAGGGGTTCTACTGTACTAAGCCTTTCCCTCGCAGAAACGATTTTAACGCGTGTGCAAACGGCAATCCTAGTCCTATGTAGGCGTTGTCTGTTTTCAAAAGGCAAACAGAGCAGAGGTTGCTATGTTTGTTGATTGAATTTACAGAACTCCACTCATTCAATTGTTAATGTGATATTAAAATTTCAGTAAATGAAGACATTATATTTATGAAGTGATTTATTCAACAGGGAAAGTGTTAACCCTTTCCTTCATATAAACACCTTTTCACGCATTAGAAAAGAAGACCCAGATCAGACGGATCCAATAGGAGCCGACGTATCAGGGTATGTCCTGTTCGCTAATGGAATTTCATAGGTCTGTTTCTTTACTCTCAAAAACAAATGCCACACTATTTCACCTTCCATATTTCATTTTAACTAGTTTGTCCGTGAATATTCAGTAGGTATTGTATTGAAATTTTGAATAAACATAGACCAGGGAAAGGGGTAACCCTTTCCCCCATAAACACCTTTTTACGCACTTGCAAACAGAGTAGGCCGAGATCAGACCCTGTAGAATCCGTATGATCAGGGTCTGCTCTGTTTGCCTATGACGTGATATAGATCTTATACTAACATTTTTGTTAAGCAAAGAATTCCCTTCAGTTAATAAATATTCATGAAATCATAATTTCTTACATGAATATTGAACATGGAATGTGTTAATATACATGCATTCTGAAAGTTAGAGATCACTCGAACGCAAAAGTAGCAATGCTAAAAGAGAAAACGGCAGACTCGGCTTATTGAGTCTGTTCATGAGTAGTAATTAAAAGTGCAACACTACTCGCGCCCCCTAGCACCGGCTTAAGCGGTATTCAATTTCCAAAGCTACATGTAATGCCATAAAAACTAATGATTCCGAAGTCACACTAGGCACATATGTATTAACCCTTCTCTTGCTGAATTTTAAAATACACGTCTCCTTCTTTACCCATGCCCTGTTGTATAATTACATATATCTTCACTGTGTACAAGTATTAAGCTGCAATCACTGCTGTGGAGTGCACTGGTTGCACAATCAACTTGTAAATAGTGCAGACCCTGATAAGACAGCTCCTGCAGGAGCTGTCTCATCTGGGTCTTCACTGTTTACAGGTAAGTATATTGACGTGAATAGCAAGCGAAGGGTTAATTAGTGCATTGCATTATACAGTAGAGTCGTGCTAAGGCGGTCGCACTATTTATAACATACAAGTCTTTAGAAGCAAGTGATTGCTTAGTGCATGATAAATGTGCATTTTGTTAGCTGGAAATACAGTACAAGCTCATTTCAAAACTTCTACTTACTTTGTGATAAATAACAAAACAAGTATCTTCTGCACTAATTTTTGTAAAGAAATTATGACTAATGTCATCTTTAAAAACCTTATACAAGTATATTGCATTGCAATGTTTAATCTACGTAAAGATCTCTTTTGTGTGATATTTTGCTCTGTTCGTATATATGAGATGTTTTGCATGTTATGTGACCATTATACATATATGTTATAATACAATGTATGTATCAACGAGGTACGCTTATGTACAAGTTGAAATAAAATTCTGTTCTGTTCTGTTCTGATAAAAGTACAGAAGAAACCTATAAGAGTATGTTTAAAAAAACTGAGTTAAACTTCTTTTGAGTGATTGTAGTAGCGAGATTCCACTGTAATTTGCATTTACGAAAACCAAGACATATTTGAAATCAACGACATAAAATAAACATTTTTAAGTTTTTGGAAAGTTTTGGACTGTTGACATTATTAATCATTTCTAATAAATTGTCCATTTCTTAACCCTTAATCTGATACACTTATGACATCATGAATATCAAGAGGAGCTGGTGTTCTATAATGCATTGTGAATAAATAGAGGATTTTTTACCATGGCAGAAACTGTAGAATAAGAGCTACAAATAAGAGCTCGTATATGCAGAGCTACAGATAAGGGTGCGTACTCAAATACTAAAATCGTTATTTCTCCACCAAACCCTATACTGTGACCACTCTTTAGAATTCGGTTTGATGGAGAAACGAAGGAACTATATTTGAAAAGTTTACAATTACGCATCTTATCTGGACTTTTGTAATATACATATGTAATTCCAATGACGTCTTTTAGCATGTTGTCGTTTATTTGACGCCCCTCGTGTTGTTATTTTATTTACGTCCCCTCATATTGTCGTTTTATTGACGTCCCCTCATGTTGTCGTTTTATTGACGTCCCCTCATGTTGTTTTATTGACGTTCCCTCATATTGTCGTTTTATTGACGTCCCCTCATGTTGTCGTTTTATTGACGTCCCCTCATGTTGTTTTATTGACGTTCCCTCATATTGTCGTTTTATTGACGTCCCCTCATGTTGTCGTTTTATTGACGTCCCCTCATGTTGTTTTATTGACGTTCCCTCATATTATAGGGTTAACCCTATTCTAACGTAATCTTAACACGAAAAATGCCAAATTGGTGTTATATCCCATGCGCGCAGGTGATTAAATGAGTGATGAGGCGAGAAATAGTGCCCAGTTTCTCTCAGATTTCTTAAAATAACTGGATTTTGTTTCACCCTGGTTTACACAAAGTCAAAACACCGGGGCAATTATAAGTTCACTATTACATTTGTAATGAATACTTATGCGATAGCTATTTCACATGTTCAATACACGTCAGGAAAAGTAACGTTATCTTAGTCTTTGGCGCCATACGCAAAAACGTCGTCTGTAACAATGACGTCACGTTATAACGTTATGTTTGAATAGTATGATAAATATCGTTGAATCTGGACCACAACGCTTAGAGTATGTCAATAATTCACCGCATGACATAAAAGAGACCGGTCAAGTCGTGACAAACAATGAAAACTAATAACTTTCAAAATACCGCACTGAACTTGAATATATGTCATTGTATGCAAACAAATTTATTAGTAGATCTAAGTGTTAGATAAACAAAGCGCATTAATATATTTACAGGCTAATGCTGTAATTCGGCCGTTTTCGATTGGTTGAATTTGCGACATATAAAACACTTTTTATATGCCGCAAATTTGGTCACATGAGCCAATCAGATTGCAGGAAACTGACAGATTGCGTTAGAATATAGGGTTAATCCTACTGTAATTTGAAATTTGCGACGGTATATGAGGTTTTTAACGGTCGCAAATTATTTTAATGGCGACGCCGAAGGCGGAGCCGTTAAAATAATTTAAGACCGTTAAAAACCTCATATACCGTCGCAAATTTCAAATTACAGTAGGATTAACCCTATTCTAACGCAATTTTAACACGAAAAATGCCAAACTGTTGTTATATCCTATGCGCGCAGGTGATTGAATGAGTGATGAGGCGAGAAATAGTGCCCAGTTTCTCTCAGATTTCTTAAAATAACTGGATTTTTTCACCCTGGTTTACACAGTCAAAACACCGGCCCAGTTGTAAGTTCACTATTACATTTGTCATGAATCATTATGCGACAGCTATTTTACATTTCAATACACTTTCAATACACATGTCAGGAAACGTAACGTTATCTTAGTCTTTGGCGCCGTACGCAAAAACGTCGTCTGTAACAATGACGTCACGTTATAACGTTATGTTTGAATAGTATGATAAATAAGGTTGAATCTGAATCACAACGCTTTGAGTATATCAATAATTCTCCACATGACATATTAAAGACCGGTTAAGTCGTGACAAAAAGAATGGAAATTAATAACTTTCAAAAACCGGACTGAACTTGAATATATGTCAGTGTATGCATGCGAATTTATCAGTAGATCTAAGTGTTTGATAAACAAAGCGCATTAATATATTTACAGGCTAATGCTGTTATTCGGCCGTTTTCGATTGGTTGAATTTGCGACATATAAAACACTTTTTATATGCCGCAAATTTGGTCACATGAGCCAATCAGATTGCAGGAAATTGACAGATTGCGTTAGAATGTCGTTTTATTGACGTCCCCTCATGTTGTCGTTTAATTGACGTTCCCTTTTTTTAAACAATAGACACATTCACCCTTATCTCTATGTGAAAAAAATAAAGTGTACTCATATCCATTTGGATCTGTTCAATTTGACTTCTTCCGTTTCTGTCAAACTTTTGAGAAACAATTAATATAGGGTTAATCCTACTGTAATTTGAAATTTGCGACGGTATATGAGGTTTTTAACGGTCGCAAATTATTTTAATGGCGACGCCGAAGGCGGAGTCATTAAAATAATTTAAGACCGTTAAAAACCTCATATACCGTCGCAAATTTCAAATTACAGTAGGGTTAACCCTATTCTAACGTAATCTTAACATGAAAAATGCCAAACTGGTGTTATATCCCATGCGCGCATGCGATTAAATGAGTGATGAGGCGAGAAATAGTGCCCAGTTTCTCTCAGATTTCTTAAAATAACTGGATTTTTTTTCACCCTGGTATACACAAAGTCAAAACACTGGGCCAATTATAAGTTAACTATTACATTTGTCATGAATAATTATGCGACAGCTATTTCACATGTTCAATGCACATTCAATACACATGTCAGGAAAAGTAACGTTATCTTAGTCTTTGGCGCCATACGCAAAAACGTCGTCTGTAACAATGACGTCACGTTATAACGTTATGTTTGAATAGTATGATAAATATCGTTGAATCTGGATCACAACGCTTAGAGTATCTCAATGATTCACCACATGACATATAAGAGACCGGTCAAGTCGTGACAAACAATGAAAACTAATAACTTTCAAAATACCGGACTGAACTTGAATATATGTCATTGTATGCATACAGATTTATTAGTATATCTAAGTGTTAGATAAACAAAGCGCATTAATATATTGACATGCTTATGCTGTAATTCGGCCGTTTTCGATTGGTTGAATTTGCGACATATAAAACACTTTTTATATGCCGCAAATTTGGTCACATGGGCCAATCAGATTGCAGGAAATTGACAGATTGCGTTAAAATCAATTGTAATGGCACAATATTTTGAGAAACTATTGACTGGGTGTCAAAGAGCTTGGATCCCCAATAGACACCGAATTACTCCGCGTCTCACTTGGATCTAAGCAGTTTGCAAGTGCGACTTATGCCCGAGATTGGCGGGGTGAGGGTTCACTCTTTCGCTACCAGGGTTACATCTGTGATTACATATGTAAATAGTTTGGGTCCAGATGAGCCGCGTAACTCGACGTATCATCAGGATCTAAACTGTTTGTTTCTATGGTAATGTTTTTGAAACAAAAATTGAGGAAATTGAACGAAAGTCGCAGAAGACGATACATTTTGCTGATAACAGTATTTGGCAGCGAAATCAAGCGTTGCTCAACGCAATTAGACAAAATATTGACTTCTGTGACGCGTGTGAATTAACTAGTCCACATTAAGGTAAAACATAGCTGAATTCGATAACTGCGTTAATTTTACTGTTTCCCTCATATAAAATCTTTTGCACGCCTTTGCAAATAGAGTAGACCCAGATCAGACGGTTCATATAGGAGTGGTCTGAACAGGGTCTGATCTGTTTGCTTATAGAATGATATATGAAAATCTACAGTTTCTGTCACAGCCAAAGTTCCCCTTGTTCACATGCCATTTATTTTTGTTTTGGAAAAAAATCGTTTTATCATTCATAATGTGTTTTTCTTATATGAATATTCACGAAGGAAAGGGTTAAAATGAGCTTATTACATATTTGACATTTAACCATATACTCCATGAATATTCTTGAAAGAAATCATTATATAATGAATATTAATTAGAATCATTTTCAAACTGACATTATTAACACATGAAATTTTTGCCGGAGCAGAAACTGTAGAATCATATCTATATTATACCATAAAGCAAACAAAGCAGACTCTGATCAGACGGTCCCTATCTGATCTGGGTCTACTCTGTTTGCAAAGGCGTAGAAAGGCGTATATACATATATGGGGTAAAGGGTTAACACCCTAAACAGGAATCAATGGTTACCTTTGGCAATTCGCTGTCACATCAAGACCTGGATGTAAAATGTTTGGTATTCTGATTACATGTGTCTCAATGCAAATAATTGGAAGGATGTCTGCTCCGAAATTTTAATCAAATTTGAAGATATTTTCTTATGGACAAAACTTTACTCGACATTCTCAAGCTTATGTGTACCACTGATGTCAGTTATCGGGACCAGTACAGAAACTCTTTGAGGTTAAGCCTTTCAACGCTAGCTTTTCAGTGTGGAAAAGCACATCAGTGTTTAGCTATAGAGTTCACTAACTATGGCTTAAATTTGCTAGATAACTTTGAATGACAAACAGTGCAGACTCTGTTCTAGGAACCCTCTGAGATTGACCAGTCTACATTGTTTGCAAACACCAGTACATGTCTTCATCGCATTTAAAGGGTTAATAAGGATTAAAATATGGCGCTAGATCATGAAAATGTGCGTAATTCTTTAATCTAATATTAATCAGCTTGTCTGTCAAAATCATGTTTGTATTTGGCTAAACAAAAGGGCTGTCACGTAAAATTATTCAATACCTTCCAATTGTAACGTGCTTATGGTCAGCAGATACATGTTCGACCAATGCACAGTTTGATAATCTGGAATGAACTTTGTAGATGTTGAACTTTGAATGTATGTTAAAAAAATTATCCCTTACCGTGGTGAATTTTCAAATGAACTATTTCAAAATTCAAACAGGTCAAGCTTATGATGAATATTAAGGGATTTTTCTAAAGAAAAGTGTAACATGACAAACAGAGCAGATCCTGATGAGAGGGCTCCTCTAGGAGCCCTCTCATCTGGATCTACACTGTTTGCCAAGGGCATTAGTGGCTCGTGTCCCGCACAGTAAGGGTTAACACGAAAGCCTTCAAAGCGAAAACCAGCTTGGATCCAGACAAGACTGGGTCAAAAGTGTTCCGAATCAAAATTAGGAAATATTTGTAACAGGTCATGCAGAGTATGAGCAAACTTCTACTGTTCAGCAACTAGAAACACGTGTGACAGCTTAATGCACGTCTAAAGTAATGTTGGAAGCTTCTTCAGCATTACTTTTGCATTAAGCTATAAACTTGTATAGATTAGAAATCGGATAAGACGAACATCTGTTATATCGTGAAGTAATTTGTATAGTCCCTTGAAGTTCGAGATATCGAAGTTCAACTGTAGTTTGATATGTCCGTATCTCAACTATAAATGGCACTAACAGAGCAGCTTATAGAGTTCACCTCTTCAGTCAACATGGGCAGCAAACAGTTAGTATCCATGGTGATATCACGAATAACTCGGCGTGACATCAGGATCCAACCTGCATTACACACTGGTTATGTTATTTTGTAATTTATAAAGAAATGGAAGAAGTCGCCACTTCACTTTGGTTGAACAGATGATTATTTTAGAGGACGGAATTACTACTGTGTGGTTGTGGGTGGCGGGTTTGAAGATGGTACCGTACACCAATCCAATTCATGTATCATTTAACCTTTTAAGTCTGAATTATAAAGCTGCATATTTCAAAATTTAACCAGGTCAAAGTTACCATGAATATTCAGGTATATTGTTTAAGGAAAAGTCTAATATAACAAACATTGCAGACCCTGCTGCGAGGACTCCTCTAGGCGCCCTCTTATCTTGGTCTACACTGTTGATAAAGGACATTAGTGACTCGTTTCCTACATTGAAATGCTTATACAGTAGAACCTGTCTTAAGCGGCCATTCATTTATTGAACATAGGAGTCTTTAAAAAGCAGATAGTAGCTTAATGCAGCGCAAAAGTAATGCTGAAAGCTCCTATAGCTCCTATACTTTTACCCTGCATTAAGCTATCACTTGCCTTTAAGACCCGTAATTAAAGCTCTTTTTGATGGCCACTAAAGACAGGTTCTACAGTATTATGGAAAACACGTCCAAATGTTTTTTCGTAATCCATACAGTAGTCATGTTAATCCATAACCTCATAGGCTATTTTTAGATACAACCTCGTTGAATATTTTTCTACCGAAAAGGAGCAATAACTAGAGAAAAGGATTTTTTTTTTTAGAATTTTGTAGTTTGAAACCATTGTGATAAATAGAGCATTTGCTCCTATAGGAGCAAATGCTCTATTTATCACAATGGTTTCTCAAAATTACTTTTACAAAGTCGTCAAAAGTAGTCAGTATGAGGGAATGGGTTAAGGGGACATGACACATAAAACATTTCCTGGTATAAGTCGTTGACATCGATGGGTTCAGCAAAAAGTGCTGACCCTGATCAGAGGGCTCCTACAGCAGCCCTCTGATCCGGGTCTACACTGTTTGCCTATGCCCTTTTTAGGGACAATGGGTACCAATAGGTTTACTCCCATACATTTCCATTAAGTAATAACGTATTTAGTCTACATACCTTTACTTTTATCTGCTAACTAGTTTCACTCGTAGATGACACTCGTAACACACCCGTATAAACGTTTAACTGCACGAAGTCATCTAGTTCGCACGTACTACGAAACATTTTATCACCATATCCATTTTATTCACTGTTTTTTGTACTACAAAAAATGCAATGAGCTATTGATATGGCTAAATGGGAAAGTTTGTGTTATAAGCGGACGTATTACATTGAAAGCACGACGATTGATCGCAGATAATCGATAGATCAATTCGGTTTACACCGGTGCCAGTTCAATTTAGATAATCCTTTGGTGGTAATGCAATTAATAAGCTTTGTAATCAGTGAGCTTTTCATGCACACAAAGGCTTATTTGCCGAATCAACAGTTCTATCAAAAGGGGCTGTCATAGACCTGCAGATACGATTTGTTCAGCATACAGTGCTGGAGTAGCAGGTGGGTTAAATAAACACAGGGAAGAACTCGTTCACTATACAGCAAACCCTCTCTTTGGTGACCACCTAATGAGTAACCATAGGTTAACTTTACTTAATCCTTTCCCTCATGTAAACGTGTTTTCACGCATTTGCAAACAGGGTAGACCCAGATCAGACGGCTCCCATAGGAGCCGTCTGATCTGGGTCTACTCTGTTTGCAAATGCACGAAAAACGTTTATATGAGGGAAAGGGTTAATGCAGAATGAAAGTAATGTAGAAGATTCCTTGAGGAGCTCCTAGAGGAGCTTTCCGAATAACCTCCTCTTTGCATTACTCTACTGTCTGTATGTTACCTTTATCCCACTAATCACACCTTGACTAACATTTGCAAACAGATTGGATCCAGATGAGGCGTCGAGTAAACTCGGCGTCTATCCAGTAAACAGATCAATAGTTTCTGAAGAGCTTGATTGATTCGGAAGTAGTCGCTAGTGCACCTGGTTCCATGCTTATAAAACTGTTAGTTGAGTCTGAGTTCGTTCTCAAGTTTTTGATTGGTCAGAACTCAAATCTGACCAATCAAAAGCTTAAGAACGAACTCAGACTCACCAAAAAAGCTTTATAAGCATGGACCCAGGTCTAACTTTGAGCTGATCTCAAGAATTTAGAGGAGCTTTCTGCATGCCTTTCACCCTGCAGTATGTTGCCACCTGTCTCCTAGATCGATACTTATACCCAATTGAACGTCCGGTTGAGGCAGGTTTAACTGTATATGCGTATCCTTTATTCTCATCATGATTGTGTGCGTTGTTCAAATCCACGTGTCTTCTCCCTTAACTCTTTGCACGCTAACAAATGATTCGTCTTCAGAATTGTTCTCAGCTGCAGTTCGCAATGTTATGTTTCCTTTACAGTAGAACCTCTGTAAATATGATGTTTAAATAGGTATCAATACCAGTCTGTAAGACAGGGCAGCTTAATGAAGGGTGAAAGTCATGCAGAAAGCTCCTAAATCCTGCATTATGCATCAATCAGTCTAAAAGATCTAAACTTTGTGTTTAGAGGGGTTCAGCTTCAGAATACAGTCAGCGTTTAACCCTTTCCCTGTTCTGTGTTTATTACAAATTTCAATACCTACTTAATATTCATGGACAAAAAAGTTATAATGAAATATGGAACGTGGAGCATTGTAGCCATTTTAGAAAGTAAAGACACAGATCTTTGAAATTCTATTAGCAAACAGAGTAGACCCTGATCAGACGGCTCCTCTAGGAGCCGTCTGATCTGGGTCTACTCTGTTTGCAGATGGGTGAAAACACGTTTATATGAGGGAAAGGGTTAAACAGTTTGGTTCCTGATTAGTCGTAGTTAACATTTCATATTGAGCCAAATTGTTCACATAGGTAATTAAATTGCTATTAATTTTGTCCATAACCCTCGTATTCGCCCTTGCCTCACGTTTCCTATCATCGTCTTTCTTATTCACTTTTAAGCATTTTACTTTTTTCTTTCGTTAGTTAGTTTTTGCTTTCTATTTACATAATTTGATAAACACCATAGTACATAGCAGACTCTGATCAAACAGCACATTCAATGTCGTCTGATCTGGAACTACTCTTTTACCAAAGGTGATTATTCTGCATACAACTGTAGTCCCAGTTCACTACCTTCCGTCTCCCTCCTATCACTCACTATACCCATCATTCAACTCTCTGTATTCCCCTCTCTCTCCCCGTCTCTATCTCCCCTCTCTCTCTCTTCTGCCACCTCTCATCCCCTCTCTCTTCCTATATATATGTTTATTTGTCTCTCTGTATGTCTGTCAGTTTCTGTCTCTGTCTCTCTGTCTGTCTTCTGTCTGTCTATATGTCTGTCTCTGTCTGTCTGTCTATGTCTGTCTCTATCCCGGCCTGTATTAGTCTCACTGTCTGTTTTAGTATCTCTGACTGTCTGTTTGTCTCTCTCTGTCTGCTTGTCATTCAGTCATTCAGTCAGTATGTCTGTCTGTCTGTCTATTTATAATAAGTTCGCGCCGTTTTGCATTAGTATGCAGGTCGGCTCCAATTCTGTAATAACGTGTGACCGACACCATTTCCAAAACATGTAGCGAATGAAAATAAACTACATGTATGCTGGAATGTTTGAAATAGCGCATGTGTAAGTTTACAAGTAATGCAATATGTGATTAAATATGCAAATAGTATGGATACAGATAATATTTCGGTTATAAATCAGTGTCTCGTCAGGATCTTATCTGTTTGATGCAGTGGTTATGTTTTGAAACAAAAAAGTGAAGAAAATCAACAATGAAAATTCTCTATATTTTAGCAACAATAGAATTAACCCTTTCACTAATGAATAAGTATGTGACGACGTGTCACTTCGTAAATATTCGATGGCGGAACTTTGGCAATGTCACATTACCGAGGGATGTTTGACCGTGAAAGAAACTGTAAAATGAGTTGTATATAATTCAACGCTTTCCCTGTTGTATATTCATGTAAAAAATAATGACGTCATTAATATTTATAATATATTTTTTTATAATGACATATGAACATAGAACAATTTGGCTGAGGCAGACGCTGTAGAATCAGATCTTTATTAGATCTACACCATAAGCAAAGAGAGCAGACTCTGATCAGACGGTTCCTATAGGAGCCGTCTGATCTGGGTCTACGCTGTTTGCAAATGTGTGGAAATGCGCTTACATAATGGAAAGGGTTAAAAGCAAACAGAGCATATCCTAATCAAACAGCTCATACAGGAGTCGTCTGGTCGGTCTACAGCGTTAACAAGGCGTATATACATGTATGAGGTAAGCGCAAGCTCCGCTAGTATAGTAACGGTAACTCATTTGAGACACCTTTCACACGATACCCTACGTTACCTCCCTTTACCAGAGTCGCCTGCATTTTGCCCACTGCCTTTCATTCTTAGCCCCTACCTCGCTGCGATTTGACTACTTTCAGTTCGATCAAACTTTTGAGGAACAGTTTGATCTGGGTATACACAATGTTATTTAACCCTTTCGCTGTCAATGCCGGATCTGTAACAAAAATGAAGAAAATAAAAAAAATGAAAATTTGTAGCAGACGACAAAGTTAGCAGACGACAGAGTTTGGCAGCGAAAGGGTTAAGGTTGTCTTAATGTTCTTCAGCGTTGCAGATCGATGAAGAGTAGGAAGGTTATCTAAATACTCAGGGTTGGCCTAATCAGGATAAACACTTTATTCTTTATAAAATACAATTCTACCCGTCTGTCCCTGTGTCTCACTATGTAAGAATGTTTACCAGTATGTTTAATTTGACGTTTGAACTATTTCGGGGCTAAGTACTATCCTCATCAACACATGTTTGAAACATTTACCTGTCTCCCATTTTCTTACTCCACCCTCAAAATAACGTTAACAAACAGTTTGGTCCAGGGTTATTCAGTCCCTTATCTGGATCCAACCTGTTTACGAATGTTATCACATATTGACCGATGGCTGTGAAAACGTAAATTTATACCAACAGTATTTCAGTTTCAGTGTGTACCCACTTTCCGCATCGTTGATGCTGAATTGACTACTCATCCAACCATTTTCATGCTTAGCTCGTCTTTACTAGTATGTGCAAACAGTTTGATTCCAGATGAGACGCCGAGTAACTCGGCGTCTCATCTGGATTCAGGCTGTTTGACACTCGGCCGACAGTTTCTGATACAATTAAGCCAACTTGATAATGTTTGAATATGATTGCATTGTAATTCTCAGGTGACAGTGTTTGATAGCATATGGAGGGTTTAACTTGCTCTCCGGAACGTAACGAATATGTTGATCTTTAAATAGCTGAGCTGACTAAACTTCTACACGCCCTTTTACATCAATATCAGATGTTGGTGTATTTATCATTTCACACGGCAATGTCAAACATAAAGTGTTATTTCAGTTAAACGTGAAATAAATAAATAACTGTGTAGACCTTGATTGTGTTTGAAGATGGTTTGATCTATACATTTTGTGGCACATACGTATTTTACTGGCTGGGTATTCATAATATACAGGAAGGATTGATTAAGATTTATAAGACCATTCCGGAAACGATGCCGTGCTGTCCACAGGGAAAGACGGCTGTCAGCTCATGCGTGAAGTATACGGTGATGTTCGGTGCCTTACTTCATTTGGTAAGTGGCATCCACTCTTCTAATCGCTTTTACCACCTCAACACATGAATATTTATGTGACAAATAATGACAGCACGAGTATAAAATAGGTGATTTCAGAGCTACATATAAAGGTGCATACCCAAATACTAAAATCGTCATTTCTCCACCAAACTCTATACTGTGACCACTCTTTAGAATCGTTTCTTCGAGACGATTCTAAAGAGTGGTCACAGTATAGGGTTTGGTGGAGAAATAAAGGAGCTATTCTTGATTTGTTTAAATTTAGGCGTCACATCTGGACCTCTGTCAGGTTTTTATAATGGCATATACACATAGGAGTGTTTGGCTTTGGCATAATATGTAACACAAGATCTATATTAGTTCGTAAGCAGACAAAACAGACCCTGATCAGACAGTTCCTTCTGGGATCCTTTGGCCTTGTTCTTAGTTGTTTATATTTCCTTATTTAGGGATACTTGGCATAAATTAGTTATGCACCAAACATGCGTCGCCTGGATAACGTTTTTGGTACATGTACCTTCAGTTTTAAGATGCACACTGTACGCTCTTAGGAAAATACAAAATCTAATATTCAAACAGTGACATAGTATTGTAAGAGCTTTCTGATCTGTGTCTACTCTGTTTGTAGGCGTTGTAATGCGTATTTATGTTGCAAATGGTTAACAAGACCATGTTCAGTGTTGTTGATAAATCAAGGACTATTGTTTTTCAATTAACCCTTTCCTTCATATAAACGTGTTGTCACGCAATTGCAAACAAAGTAGACCCAGATCAGACGGCTCCTGAAGGAACCGTCTGATCAGGGTCTGCTCTGTTTGCTAATGGAATTTGAAATGTATGTTT